>RJWK010068588.1:0-11309 GCA_004363435.1 Platanista minor
TTTCTTGCCTTTTGGGAGGTCTGAGGTCTTCTGCCAGCGTTCAGGAGGTTTTCTGCAGGAGTTGTTCCACGTGTAGATGTATTTCTGGTGTATCTGTGGGGAGGAAGATAATCTCTGTGCCTTACTCTTCCACCATCTTCTCTCTGTCTCCTACTTTATATATTTTTAAGATTAACCCCTTATCAGATATGTTGTTTGCATATGTTTCCTCCCATTTTGTAGGATGCCGTTTCACTCCATTGATTGTTTCCTTTGCTATGCAGAAGCTTTTTAGTTGGATATAGTCCCACTCATCTATTCTTGCTTTTATTGCCTGTAGTTTTGGTGTTATAGTCATGTAATCATTCAAAAGGCTATGTCATGAAGGTTTCCCCTCTGTTTTCTTCTAGGAGTTTTATAGTTTCAGATCTCATGTCTATGTCTTTAGTTGATTTTGAATTGATTTCTTTTTATGGTATGAGACAAGAGTCCAGTTTTATTCCTTGGCATGTAGATATTCAGTTTTCCCAGCACAATTTGTTGAAGACAGTATCCTTTCTCTATTGTGTACCCTGTCAAAGATCTGTAGATGAATGGATTTAATTCTAGTTTGTCTATTCTATTCCATTGCTCTACATGTCTCTCTTTATGCCAGTACCATACTGTTTTGATTACTGTCTTTGTAGTATTATCTGAAATCAGGAAGTGCGATGCCTCCATCTTTGTTCTTTCTCAAGATTGATTTGGTTGTTCATAATCTTTTGTAGTCCCATGTGAATTTAAGTGTTGTTTATTCTTTTACTGAAAAAAAAATTGCTGTTTGAATACCCTTTAACAATATAAAGTCTTCCAATACATGAACACTGATGCCCTTCCGTTTTTGTGTCTGGTTTAATTTCTTTTATCAGTGTTTTGTAGTTGTCAGTATATATGTCTTTTATTTCCTTATGTAAGTTTTTTTTTTTTTTTTTTTTTGTGGTACATGGGCCTCTCACTGTTGTTGCCTCTCCCATTGCAGAGCACAGGCTCTGGACGTGCAGGCTCAGCAGCCATGGCTCAGAGGCCCTAGCTGCTCCATGGCATGTGGGATCTTCCGGACTGGGCTATGAATCCTTGTCCCCTGCATCGGCAGGTGGACTCTCAACCACTGTGCCACCAGGGAAGCCCTCCTTTTGTAAGTTTATTCCTAGGTATTTTTGGTGCTATTTTACATGGGATTATTTTCCTCATTTTCTTTTTATATAGTACATAGTAAATAGAAGAGCAACTAATTTTTTGTATCCTGTAAATTTAGTGAATTTACTTAGTTCTAATAGTTTTTGTTATTGTTTCTTTTGTTGACTCTTTAGAGTTTTCTATATATAAGATCACGGTGTCTGTAAACACAGGCAATTTTACTTCTTCCTTTCTGTTTTGGATTCTTTTTTACTTCTTTTTCTTGTCTAGCTGCTCTGGCAAAAACTTCTAGTGCTATGAACAAAGAGAAATGGCAAGAATGGGAATCCTTGTCTTATTTCTGACCATAGAGGAAAATCTTTCAGTTATTCACTGTTGAGTATGTTAGCTATGGCCTTATTAAATATGGCCCTTATTATGTTGAAGTAATTCCTTTTTTCTTCCTTCCTCATTGAATATTTTTGTCATGAAAAGGCATTGAATTTTGCCAAATGTGTTTTTTTTTCTATTGAGTTGACCTGATTTTTATCCTTTATTCTGTTAATGTGGTATATCACATTAATTGATTTTCATATGTTGAACCATTTTTGAATCCTAGGGTTAAATCCCACTTGTTCATGGTGTATGTTCCTTTTATAATGTCTTTGAATTTCATTTGCTAGTATTTCATTGAGGATTTTTGCATCTATGTTTAACAAGAATATTAGCTTGTAAATTTCTTTTCTTGTGATGTCTGTGTCTGGATTTCATATCAGGGTAATGCTAGTCTCATAAAACAAGTTTGGAAATGTTCCCTCTTTTCAGGTTTTTGGAAGAGTTTGAGATTGATGTTAATGCTTCTTTAAATGTTTGGTAGAATTTACCAGTGAAGACATCTTTCTGGTCCTGGCTTTTTCTTTGCTAGGACATTTTTGATTACTAGTTCAATCTTCTGACTAATAATAAGCCTATTCAGACTTGCTATTTCTTCACGATTAATTTTGGTAGATTGTGTCTTTCTAGGAATTTATCCATTTCTTTTAGGTTATCCAGTTTTTTGGCGTATAGTTGTTAAAAATATTATTTTATAATCCTTTTTCTTTCTGTGACATCAGTTGTAATGTCTCTTCTTTTATTTCTGATTTTATTTATTTTAGTCTTCTCTCTTTTACTCTTTAGTCTAGCTAAGGGTTTGTCAGTTTTGCTTATCTTTTCAAAAAAACAGCTCTTCTTTTTTTGTTTTTTTCTGTTGCTTTTCTAATTCTCTTTGATTTTTTTCTTCTCTAATATTTATTTCTGTTCTGCTTTGTTCTTAGCTTGTTCTTCTTTTCCTAGTTCCTTTAGGTATAATGTTAACTTGTTTATTTGAGATTTTTCTTATTTTAAATGTAGGTGCTTATTGCAGTTAATTTCCTTATTGGTACAGCTTTTGCTACATTTCATAATTTTTGGTATGTTGTGTTTTGTTTTCTGTTTTTCTAACTTCCTTTTCTGATATCCTCTTTGACTCAATGATTGCTTAAGAGTGTAATGTTTAATTTTCACATACTTGTGAATTTTGCTGTTGTCTTTCTGCTGTTGATTTCTAGTTTTGTACCATTGTGGTAAGAAAAACAACTTAAAATGATTTCAGTCTTATTGAATTTGTTAAGACATTTTGTTACCTAACACGAAATCTATCCTAGAGAAAGATTTATGAGCACTTGGGAAAAATATATATTCTCTTGCTGTTGGGTGGAATATTTTGTATATATGTATTATGTCCATTGATCTATAGTGTCATGAAAATTCTCTGCTTCCTTATTGATCTTCTGTAAGGATGTTCTATCCATTATTGAAAGTGAGTATTAAAGTCTCCTACTATTACTGTATTGCTGTCTATTTCTCCCTTAAGTTCTGTCAATATTTCCTTTATATTTTTAGGTGCTCTAATATTGGATGCATATATATTTATAATTGTTCCATTTTCCTGTTGAATTGACTCTTTTTATTATTATATAATGACCTTTAGACTTTATGAGAGTTTTGACTTAAAGTCTATTTTGTCTTATATAACTATAGCCTCTTTTGCTCTCTTTTTGTTAACATTTTCATGAATATCTTTTTCCATCCCTTTGCTTTCAACCAATGTGCATCCTTAAATCTAAAGGGAGGTTTTTTGTTTTTTTTTTTAATATGCAACATATACTTTGGTAATGTTTTTGATTTATCTATTTAGCTACTTTATCTTTTGAGTGAGGAGTTTAATCCATTTACATTTAAAGTAATTATTGGTAAAGAATTGCTGTTACCATTTTTTAGTTGTTTTCTGTTAATCTTGTAGTTCTTTTTCTTGTTTTTTTTTTCTCTCTTGCTGTCTTCTTTTGTGTTTTGTTGGTATTTTGTGTTGATCTGTTTTAATTCCTTTTCATTTTTTTTTAAACTTCTTTAGACCTTGTGGCTTACATAATTTTTTTATAGATATAGCACTGTATTTTAGTATGATAACAATCTAAGTTCAATCACATACCACACTGTGGTTATTATTATCACAATTTACATCTATTCATATTGTACAATTTTAACATATTTTTAGTTATAGCTATTCTTTAATAATTATATCTTTTAATTCTTATGCTAGAATTAAAAATGATTTACTCACAACTGTTACAGTAATACAGTATTCTTTATATGTTTATACATTTACCAAGAAGTTTTATTTTTCTTATGCTATCATGTTACTGTTTAGTATCCTTTCATTTCAACTTAGAGAACTCTTTTATCATTTCTTAAAAGGAAGGTCTAGTAGTGACAAATTCCCTCAACTTTCATCTGTCTGGGAAAGTCTTATCTTATATACACTACTATGTATAAAATAGATAACTAATGAGAACCTACTGTATAGCCCAGGGAACTCTACTCAATGCTCTGTGGTGATTTAAATGGGAAATAAATCTAAAAAAGAGGGGATATATGTATACGTATAACTAACTTACTTTGCTGTACAGCAGAAACTAACACAACATTGTAAAGCAACTATGCTCCAATAAAAAATAAAATAAAATAAAAGAGAGTTTTTCCAGATATGGTATTCTTTCTTGGCAGTTTTTTTTTTTCTTTTAACATTTTGAATATATCATTCCACTCACTTCTGACCTGCAAGGTTTCTGATGAAAAATCTGCTCAGTCTTATGGGTGTCCCATTGTATGTGAAAAGTCATTCTCTTGTTGCTTTCAAAATTCACCTTGTCTTTGATTTTGGGCAATTTGATTACTTGTCTCACTGTGGGTTCTTTGGGTTTATAATATTTAGATGTTTTTTAGTTTTCTTAGATGTGGATTTCTATTTCCTTCCCTAGATTTAGGAAGTTTTCATCTATTATTTCTTTGAATAATGAAAGATAATAACACTTTCTGGTTATTTATTTATCTCTTCTTCTAGAACTCTCACAATGCAAGTATTGTCAGTGTGATGGTTCCTTATAATTCCATTAAGCTTCTACCCTTTTTTTATTCTTGTTTTCTTTTTGCTCCTCAGACTGCATTATTTCCAGTGACCTGCCTTTAAGTTCACTGAGCCTTTCTTCTAATTGATCTAGTCTCCTGTTGAGCCCCTTTAGCTAATTGTTCTATTTAGTTCTTATGTTCTTCAGGTCCACTGTTTCTGTTTAGTATTTTATTTTATATTTAATGTTTCTGTTGAAATTATCATTTGTTCATTCATCTTTCTCTTAATGTTGGTGAGTATGTTTATGAGAGTTAACTTTAGATCCCTGTCAGGTAAATCATATAACTCTATTTCATTAGAGTCAGTTTCTGGATTTTTATCTTGTTCCTTTTTTTGGAACATCTTTGCCTAATTTTTCTTTTTTTTTTTTTTGTGGTACACAGGCCTCCCACTGTTTTGGCCTTTCCCATTGCGGAGCACAGGCTCCGGATGTGCAGGCTCAGTGGCCATGGCTCACGGACCCAGCTGCTCCACGGCATGTGGGATCCTCTCAGACTGGAGCATGAACCCATGTCCCCTGCATTGGCAGGCAGGCTCTCAACCACTGCAGCACCAGGAAACACATTTCATTTTTTTCTTGATTCTCTGTGTTGATGTCTGTGCATTAGAGCCTTTCAATTACTTTCTGATTTCTCACAAAGGGAATTTTTCCATGAATGGTTGTTGAATCAGTGTGTTTGTGGGAGAAAGGAGGTTTCAGGGTTTCCTACTCTGCCATCTTGCTGATGTTACTCCTCTGATTTTATATTTTGAATAAAATGACACATTTTATTAAAATTGTTTTTAAGTTAATATTGAAGAGTCCTGAACCCTTTTTTCTTGAAAAATGCAACTCAGCTTTGAGCAATATTGGCATTGAGTTTGAAAAGAGATGAGGCTGTAAATGACAAGAGGACACCAGATAGAAAGTTCTGTGGTTTCCTAGTCAGTTACACACGAGGTGATCACTCACTGGAATCCCAACCACAAATCAATATTATTATTTTCATTTTACAAGTTCACATCTTAGGCACATATATATTAAGCACACTCCATAGCTTTTTGGTATTTAAGCCAAACTCTTTGACCTCAAAGGACATGATAACTATAATGTAATGCTCTCTAATCCTGTCTGGTACAAATAAATGTTGCAGATTGACAAACGTTTCTACGTGTAGAAGAAAATATATTTTTACATACCTTTATATGATCTTTTAAGAAACAACTTGGATTGGTGGAAAAAAATACTGGACTTGAAATGCAGACATTGATTTTTCATCATACTTCTGCCCTCCCTCAAAAAAAAAGAGTATTTTTTGCATTGTTGACCACTGCTTTAAATCTCAAACCTCTCTTCTATAAATGATGAAGTTCGGACTGCATTATTTTTCAAAATCTACTCTACTTCAAAATTCTGTGGTTTTATGCTATATACTATATATATAGTCACTTTTCAAAATGACTGTTTCAAAAAAATCAAAACATATTTAATATTATTACTAAATAAAATCTCCTGGAATAATTTGTTTCTTAGATTCAACTATTTTATAGAATCTCATTTTAGGTCAATTTATACTCTGAAAGTCATCTTAATTCATTGGTATATTTTTAAATGTGATAACCACAAACAAAAATAAATGAAAAATTTATTCATTTATTTATCAAAGAAATTCTGTCTGTCCATCTATCTGTCTTTCCATCCATCCATCTGGAGAGTATCTACTATGTCAGGCATTTTTCTGTGTTAGGGATTCACTGTTGAGGAATCAAATGAAGCTTCATCTTCATGGATCTTATATACTAATGAAAATATTCACAAAACCTCTCTCTAACTTCTTGGGGTCAATGTTCTCTTTAGCCAGCAACAAAAATGGATCACTGTTTTTGGATAAATCTATGGTTTATTACAAAATAAACATAGGAAGGGACCATTTAGAAAAAATTAATGATTACCTGCCTACTGATTAGATGCTCCTAAGAGCAGATAAAATTGTTGTTAAATGATTTTAAAAGACTTATTGATCAACTAGTGTAAAAAGTTTGAAATACTGAGTTAAACCTGTTTACTCAGGCTATTTTGTTTGTTTTGCTTTTTCTCTGAAGAACTACTCGGTCTTTATTATGTTAATGTTCATTTTAATCTCTAAGCAAAGGAATATAACATGTAGCATTTTTAAAATTATTTCACCATACTTTCAATTTTTTGGAATATTAGTTAATAGCATAAGTGATAGCAGTATTCTGAAAATACTAAATTTTAAACTAGAAAACATATTTTTAAATCTTCAGATAGCTTTTTCCATATGAAATGTGCAAAACCCATATATGTTGGAGCAGTCGACCTTCCCTTATTACCTCTGACAGAGGGCATCCTTCATCTATTAGCCATTTCTGCAACACAAGTTACAAACCAGCCTTTGTGCTCGAAACTAGAAAATGAACAGCTAATGCGTGGTCTTTGCCATGAAGAACCACATCAGTGGAAACCACATCAATAGATATATTACAAAAACAAAACAAACAGTCCTCTCAGTGTTGAGGTTCATGGGCACAAGCTAAGATTCTCTGAGATGAGGATTATCAAAGCATAACTGTTTGGTCAATGGAACAATCACATTCAGGCTCCACCTAGAAAATCGCTGAAAGAATATTTCAAATAGTCTACATATAGTCCAGTGTAATTTTACTTTTATAATTTTAAATCTGTCAGTAACCTCATTAAAGAATTGAAAAGAAGCAAGCAAGATTCATTCTAATAATCCATTTTATTAAACCCAGCAAGTCAAAAATATTATCCTTTCAACATGTAATTTACATGAAAACATTATTAATAGGGTATATTATAAGCTTTTTCTTCATAATGAATCTCTGACATCTACTGTGTTGTTTACACTACTGTCCATCTCAGCCTGGGTCAGCCACGTTCCAAGTGTTCAGTAGCCCCATGTGGTGAGTGGCCATGTAGCCACAGAGCAGCTCCACAGAAGGACTACTCAGCACTGGGATAGGCTATTTTACAGTGAATTTATCTGGCCTTTGGGTGTGGTATCATTTGTTCATTCATTCTTCAGCAAATGTTTATTGTTTTTATTGCTTGTCAAATGATATGCAAACACTGAAAATATAACAATGAGTACAAAAGGCCCTGCTCTTTTGGAGTTCAGACAACTGAAGGAAGGAGTTATAATCCTATAAATTACCTCAAGAGCAACGTTTCCTGAGGATTGGGGAATATGAAGGGGATGGGCATGTAACCCAGCTCAGGTCCTAAGAGGTGAATGGAGTCTGAAGAGATAGCAGGGACAGCCTGGAAGAAAGAGAAGGGATGAGTCCACATAACAGGTGAGCCAGTGTGATTGAAGACAGGGAGAAACCCAGGTATGAGTGAGGAAGTGCCGACAGCCGAGCATCCCTGAAGTAGGCAATGTGCAAGGCAGGAGAGAATAAGTGATGCCGCCAGGACAGGATGCAGGGGCTAGATCCTGGAAAACACTGGATGTCATTTAAGGACCTGGAATTTATCCAGTGGGATCAGACGTTAAGCTTTAAATAAATTACATTAGCAGCTCTATACTTCGGAGAAGAGAACAGACGATGGGAAATTTTGTAAGAGAAGGCTGAATACTTCAGGCAAGAGAAAATGGGAGTCTTAATTTGAACAGAGAAATAAGAGTTAGAGAAGAAGAAACAGATTTTACTAAAATTTGGATTAAAATCAAGACGTCACAATTGGATTTAAGTTGAAGTCGTGGGTGGAGTCAAGGAAAACAGCCAGGCTTCTGCTTTGACCCAATTAGCTGGCTGAGAAAACCAACCCTGAGGTAAAAAATACTGGAAGGGAAGCAAGTCAATGGGGAAAGATTGTGAGTTCATTGTTATCCTGAGTCTGAAGCGCCCTGGGCAGGTGGGGCTGGGATTCCCATGAGACAACGGGTGAGGCTCGGAAGGGAGCTCGGACCGGTTCTGCTGCGCTGTAGTCGAATCCAACTCCCAGGGAGAGTGTAGAGTTTAAAACCAACTTTGGCTTTATTCCCATCTTACCCATAGCTTCTTCATGACCTTTTTTTTTTTTTTTTTTTCCCTTAGATTCAATACACATGTGTTAGCATACAGTATTTGTTTTTCTCTTTCTGACTTACTTCACTCTGTATGACAGACTCTAGGTCCATCCACCTCACTACAAATAATTCAATTTCGTTTCTTTTTATGGTTGAATAATATTCTATTGTATATATATGCCACATCTTCTTTATCCATTCATCTGTTGATGGACACTTAGGTTGCTTCCTAGAGAATGGACTTGAGGATATGGAGAGGGGGAAGGGTAAGCTTTGACAAAGTGAGAGAGTGGCATGGACATATATACACTACCAAATGTAAAATAGGTAGCTAGTGGGAAACAGCCGCATAGCACAGAGAGATCAGCTCGGTGGTTTGTGACCAACTAGAGGGGTGGGATAGGGAGGGTGGGAGGGAGGGAGACACAAGAGGGAAGAGATATGGGAACATATGTATATGTATAACTGATTCACTTTGTTATAAAGCAGAAACTAACACACCATTGTAAAGCAATTACAACTCCAATAAAGATGTTTAAAAAAAAAGTTTTTAAAAACCCCAAAAAAACAACTTTGGGAAAACAAAACAGCACGTCCTTCTAGAAATCGTTGGCATTCCAGTTAGTATGTCTCCCCAGGGCTGTCAGAGGAGAGTTTCTAAGATACCATATATCCCTGACTGCGTTTAAATTCTCCAGCCTCTTTGAACGCTGGTTTGCAAACACCCACTTTATCCCCATAGGCACCTCCCTTTGCAGGGGTTTCGGATTCTACGCAGCCCAGTAGTTCCCTGCAGTTGTCTCCAGACGCCGTTTGCCCTGTGCCTTTTATTTGTGTCCCCCATCCGTCTGGAGGCCTCGTCTAATCAACAGCAGCAGCTCCTGTGGCCTTTCCTTGATTCCCCAGCAGCTTTTTGACAGTGAGGTCTGAGTTAGTTTCCAGTTAATAGGATTCCTTGGCAACATGTATTTGTGTCTCTTCTAGCACTTCTCATCTTACTTCTACTGCAATCAACACTTTGTCTTCTGTCTTATTCCACTACCGTATATACTTCTGAAATGATGGACTTTTCGTGTTTGTTTTTTTTTTAATCTCCACCACTGATATTGTCAGGCTGGCGAGGAGGGATGGAAAAGAATTCCAGGTCAAAGAATCAAGCTGAAACAAGCCAGGCTTTATTGGGGGCTCTCCGGGCGAGGTTCACCGCTCCAGGGGTTACGGGCCGAGGAAGTCGCGCCCAGGTGGAGGTTAGAACAGATTTTATACAGGCAAGAGGAAGGAGGGGCCTTTGGACCAGGAGGGCGCCTCTTTTGGGTGAAGCAGCCCTTATTTGGTAGTTTCTTTGGCAGTGTCAGATACCAGTTGCATCAGCTTCAGGATTGTTGGTTCCGCCCTCCGAGAGTGGGAAGGTTGGGACCGTGTTGTTAGATAAGCAGGAAGGTTGGGGCCATGTTGTTAGATCAGCGGGAATAAGCAGGAAGGTTGGAGCTGTGTTGTTAGATAAGCAGGAATAAGCAGGAAGGTTGGGGGCGTGTTGTTAGATAAGCAGGATTGGGGCCCTGTTGTTAGATACCAGTTGCATCAGCCACCTCTGGGCTGGAAAGTCCCTAGTCACTCTTAGTTTCGGGGTGGGCCGAGTTTCGGGACGGGGGCTTTTCAGTTCAACCCGACCAAACATCCCGACCTCTTTGGGATAATGGGTGCCATGTCAGCTCTGGCTACTTCCTGCTGAAGAGGGGCGTCGGGGGGATGGGAGGTCGGGATATAGCGGGTCCGATGGCAAGGGGGTGTATGGATGTAGGAGCATCTGATTTAGAGCCACTCGGGAAACTTCGCAGATGCGTTCCTGGAGGAAATGAAGAAGACAAGGGGCAAAAAGCAGGAGGAGACATACAAGAACCATGAGACCTAATATGGGGGTGAGCCAGGTAAAAAGAGTAGACTGCCACCATTGGGGCTTTGAGGGGGATAGAGATTAAGTTTGAGAGCCTCATGGGTCTGTTCAGCAGCTGCCACCAGAGCATGGAGGCAGGGCTGCCATCCACAAACTGTGGGGTCTAATTGTTTAGAAAGGTAAGCCACCGTGCGATATGAGGGGCCAATGGGCTGGGCCAGGACCCCAACTGCAACTCCAGAGCGTTCATCAGTGAACAAGTGGAAAGGTCGTGAGGGGTCGGGAAGAGCTAGAGCGGGTGCCTGTAGGAGGGAATCACATAGGAGGCGGAAGTGGTGGCAGACCAAGGAGGGGGAGGTGAGGGGGCCTTTAGGGGTCTCCTTGGCTGCCTGATAGAGGGGTTTGGCTAGAGAGGCAAAGTTGGGGACCCAATGCCTGAAAAAACTCACCAAACCCAAAAAGTAAAGAATTTGGTTGGCGTCTGTGGGAGGGCTGAAGATCTCGGAGTGCTTGAGTCCGATCTATAGTTAAAGATTTAGAATGTGGGGTGAGGAGGATTCCCAGATAGGTAACAGATGGGGAGCAGAGCTGTGCTTTGGATGGAGAAACCCTATATCCTCGTGATCCCAAAAAGTTTAAGAGGTGTGCCGTGCCTCATTGAGAATGTTTAAGGGTCGGGCTGCAGAGGAGTAGGTCATCTACGTATTGAAGAAGGGTATTGGGCCCTAAGTCACAGGCTGTTAGATCGCGAGCGAGA
>RJWK010068589.1:0-11332 GCA_004363435.1 Platanista minor
GCTTTTTTTGTGTGTGTGTGGTACGCGGGCCTCTCACTGTTGTGGCCTCTCCCGTTGCGGAGCACAGGCTCCCGACACACAGGCTCAGCGGCCATGGCTCACGGGCCCAGCCGCTCCGCAGCATGTGGGATCTTCCCAGACCGGGGCACGAACCCGTGTCCCCTGCATCGGCAGGCGGACTCTCAACCACTGCGCCACCAGGGAAGCCCCCAGGGAAGCCCCCAAAAAGCATGATGCTTTTTAAAAGTATGTGTAAACAAAAATAATATTACTAAGCATTTTGGTTCTAATTATGAAGATGAATACCTTGCACACTGGAGGGACCTGATTTAGATAGTCACGGCGTTTTAAATTATTTTTTCATCTTCAGAACAAATTTTAAGATGTGTTTTGTGGCTTTTTGAATTTACTTTATTATATTTGGTCAATATTGTTGTTTACTTAAAGAAAAATCCCAAATAAACAATCTAACATAACTATTAAGGGAAGAAATTGAAATCTGAACAGACCAATCACTAGTAATGAAATTGAATCAGTAATCAATAAACTCCCACCAAACAAAAGTCCAGAACAAGATGGCTTCACAGGTGAATTCTACCAAACATTTAAAGAAGAGATAATACCTATCCTTCTCAAACTATTCCCAAAAAATCGGAAAGGAAGGAATGCTTCCAAACACATTCTATGAGGGCAGCTTTACCCTGATACCATAACCAGACAAAGACACTACAAAAAAAGAAAATTACAGTCCAATATCCCTGATGAACATACATGTAAAAATCCTCAACAAACTATTAGCCAACCGAATTCAACAATACATTAAAAGGATTATATACCATTATCAAGTGGGATTTATTCCAGGGATGGTTCAATATTTGCAGATCAATCACATGGTACACCACATTAACAAAATGAAGGATTAAAAATCATATGATCATCTCAATAGGTGGAGACAAAACATGTGAGAAAATTCAACATCCATTTATGATAAAAACTCAACAAAGGGTGACATACACCAACATAATAAAGACCATGTATGATGAACCCTCTAAGATGAGGAACAAGATAAGAATGTCCACTATCACCAGTTTTAATCAAGATAGTACTGGAAATCCTAGCCACAGCAATCAAACACACACACACACACACACACACACAAAGAAAAAAAGAAAAATAGATAAAAGCCATCCAAATTGGAAAGAAAGAACAAAACTGTCACTATTTGCAGATGACATTATGCTATATTTAGAAAACCCTAAAGACTTTACCAAAAACCTATTAGAGCTAATAAATGAATTCAGTAAAGTTGCAGGATAAAAAATCAATATACAGGAATATGCTGCATTCCTCCACATTAGTAATGAACTATCAGACAGAGAAGTTAAGAAAACGATTGCATAAAAAAATAAAATACCCATGAATAAATTTAACCAAGGAGGTGAAAGACCTGTACTCTGAAAAATATAAGACATTGTGGAAAAAATTGAAGATGACACAAATAAATGGAAAGATATACCATGCTTATGAATCAGAAGAATTAACATCATTAAAATGTTCATACTCCCCAAAGAAATCTACAGATTCAATTTAGTCCCTATCAAAATACTCATGACATTTTTTCATAGAACTAGAATAAATAATCATAAAATTGTATGAAACTCCAAGATCCCTAAGAGTCAAAGCAATCTTAAGAAAGAATAAAGCTGGATGTATTATGTTCCCTGATTTCAAAGTATACTACAAAGCTACAGTAACCAAAACTGTATGGTACTGGCATAAAAACAGGCACATAGATCAATGTAACAGAATAGAGAGCCCAGAAATAAACCTACACTTACGTAGTCAATTAATTTATGACAAAGGAGCAAAGAATATACCGTCAGGAAGAGAGAGTCTCTTCAATCAATGGTATTGGGAAAACTGGACAGCTACAGGCAAAAGAATGAAATTGGACCACTTTCTCACATGTAAAATATGTAAAAATAAACTCAAAATGGATTAAAGACTTAAATGTAAGACCTGAAACCATAAAACTCCAAAAAGACATAGACAGTGTATTCTTTGACACTGGCATTACCAATATTTTTTTGGATCTGCCTCCTAAGGCAAGGGCAACAAAAGCAAAAATAAACAAATAAAAAATAAACAAATAAACATCAAATTAAAAAGCTTTTGCACAGCAAAGGAAACCATCAACAAAATGAAAAGGCAACCTACTGAACGGGAGAAGATGTTTCAAATCATATCTGATAAGGGGTTAATGTCCAAAAATATATAAGAACTCACACAGCTCAATATCAAAAAAAAAAAAAAAATCCAAATAAAAAATGGACTGAAGACCTGAATAGACATTTTTCTAAGGAAGACTTATACAATGGCCAACAGACACATGAAAAGATGCTCAACATCAGTAATCATCAGGGAAATGCAAATCAATACCACAGTGAGATATCACCTCACACCTGTCAGAATGGCTATTACCAAAAAAACAAAAATAAAGTGTTGGCTAGGATATGTGTTATTGGTAGGATTGAATATTGGTATACCCACTATGGAAAACAGCATGGAGGTTCCTCAAAAAATTAAAAATAACACTACCATATGATCCAGCATTTCCACTTCTGGATATTTTCCCAAAGGAAACAACCCCACTAATTCAAAAAGGTATCTGCATTGCTAGTTTCACTACAGCATTATTTACAGTACCCAAGATATGAAAACAAAATGGAATATTACTCAGCCATAAAGAAGAATGAAATCTTACCATCTACAACAACATGGATAGACCTAGAAAATATTATACTGAGTGATATATGTCAGACAGAGAAAGACAAATACTGTATAATTTCATTTATATGTGGACTCTGACAAACAAAACAAAGAATGAGCAAAATGAAACAAAATATAAGCAGACTCATAGATACAAAGAAAAAACTGGTGTTCGCCAGAGGGGAGGGAGGTGGGGAGTTGGGTGAAATAGGTGATGAGGAATTGAGGAACAAATTTCTAGTTATAAAATAAATAAGTCATGAGGATGTAATGTACAGTATTGGGAATACAGTAAATAGTACTGCAATAACTTGTATGGTGACAGATGGTTACTAGACTTGTAGTGATCAATTAATAATGTATATAAATGTTGAATCACAATGTTCTACACCTGAAACTAATATAATGTTGTATGTCAACTATACTTCAATTAAAATAAATTGCAATAACATTGTAAAAGTAAATATAACTAACTTTTATTTTGAATGCATTATAAAAAGCAGCATTTCTTGCTCTGTGATGAACAAATCATTCTGTTCTTATAATCATTTTCTTAAACGGCCCTTTAAGAAACGAGTAGTGCTTTCATTTTATTTAAAAGGGATAAAATTAGTTCAGCACTTAGACTGTACTATACAATTACCCCAGATTCTTTTTATCATATTGGGAACTTTATTAAAAGTTCAGTCTGTGTTTTTGGCATCATGACAGCAGTCCTCAAAACTGGGTATAGATTGAATGAAAGTAGGCATTAAAGAAACATTTGATTTATCTTTCTAATACTGTGAAAGTAGGAGTTTTGAATTCAGTTCAAAGTATGAAAGCTATAACTGGCCTGATTTGAAATTATGTATGTCAGCAAGTTTATATGCAGAACCGTTTGAAACTTGTCTAAGCCTATTTTAATAACAAAGATGTTTCATTCTACATGTGTCTAGTGTTTAAGATCCAAGACTCCATATATATATATATATTTTATTATAGTTTCAAGAGAAATCATTTTAAATTAGATATATCATATACTTTCTAGTTTAAAAAGCTTATTATTGGGCTTCCCTGGTGGTGCAGTGCTTGAGAGTCCGCCTGCCGATGCAGGGGACACGTGTTCGTGCCCCAGTCCGGGAAGATCCCACATGCCGCGGAGCGGCTGGGCCCGTGAGCCATGGCCACTGAGCCTGCGCGTCCGGAGCCTGTGCTCCGCGACGGGAGAGGCCACAACAGCGAGAGGCCCGAGTACCGCAAAAAAAAAAAAAAAAAAGCTTATTATTTTTGAAAAACCTCAGCTATGGTTTTAATTAATGAATTATTGAATTTTATTGTATACCTCTTACTATTATTCAATGTCTTTTAGATAGCCATGATTTAATTAATGGTTCTCAACATTTTTTCAGCTTTTAGGAAGCTCATTTGCACAACATCCTTTACCCAGAAACACTGCACGTCGACAGAATGCTTTTCATCACAGTAGAAATGGGGGAAACAGGGAGGAGGCATTTCAAATCTAGAGAAGGCTGGGAAGGTAGGGATGCAGTTTGAAAAACATACCTCTAAGGATCATGATTTAAACCCCATGAAATTATGCTTGTCCTCATACAAAAATTAATGATTAAATTAATAATCTTTTGATTTCATTTTCCAAATAATACATACTAACATTTTAATAGTATACTTGATATCTTAGAAAGGGTGCATTCAAAAGAGAAATAAGGAAAAAAATCTTTAAGTTGAAATAACTCTTTTTATGAAAAAGAAGTATTCTACTTCTTTTAACAATGTTTTGATATATTAAATGCTTCCATCTGAGAACTTGGAATTTACTCATTTTCACAAAAGTATCTCTTTCTTTAAAAAAAAATCTTTTTTCCCCTTCAAACATTTGATATTTTTCTTATTTATCCTAAGGAG
This sequence comes from Platanista minor, assembly GCA_004363435.1. NCBI lineage: Eukaryota > Metazoa > Chordata > Mammalia > Artiodactyla > Platanistidae > Platanista > Platanista minor. Next base: position 4,675 of record RJWK010068589.1, read on the forward strand.
CAAAGTGAAAATATATTTTCATTATTCCCTTGCAGTGGAAATAAGTTTCAATTTAAAATAAATTTTAAAATTTACTTGGCTCACATCATTCAGTGTTTTAACACACTTTGAAACCAGTAAATATCATTAAGCTCATGGTATCTCTGAGAGTTAGGATGGCCCTATGTGTACCCTGGTACCTTAAACCCAGGAGACAAAAGGAGGTATAAAGGCCAAAGATAGGTTGGTTCTGGTCATAATCTAGTCCTAATTAACAGTATAAAATCTCATTCAGTCTCAAATCCAGCAGCGACCCATTTCCAATCTTCTATTCTTCCCAATACTTTCACAAATATATACAGAGAAAAAAGAAAATACATTAGTGTATATTAAATCCCCTTGGTTATTTTTAAAAGTGGATAATGAAAAATCTTCACCTGTAGTAAATAATGAAAATTGAGGCTTGACTATGAAGTATCAAAGCTTGAAAATACTGAATAGGTTCTAAATGCCATCCCAAAAGAACAACAGCAATAACCTACATGTAATGGCAACACCCTTGGAATAAAAGTATTGCCACTCAGGGTGACTCCTTAGAAGTATGCAGTATCCATTTAGATATTTAAGTAGAGCTGGGATTTCTTTAAATACCAATCTTGTTAACTCATTATTTTATAGTCATACCTCAGAACTGAAAAGAAATGCTAAGCCCTTCTTTTATGAAACTTACAATATAATAAGGATAGGAGCCTGTTACAGGGAAAAAGAAGTTTTACAGAAGCTTAGATAATGTGTAGGAAAAACAGATATTTGAAGGTGAGTTGTGAAGGGGCTGGAATACTATGTCATTTATTGATCACAGGATTTATAAGAGGCAACTCAGGAAGGATGCATATTCAAGGTCAGCTGCACCATTATATATAAGTTCACACATTAACTGATGAGCTACAACTCCATATGTTTCCTACTGAAATTCTGTGAAGGATTTCTCTTTCAATTGATTAAAAGCAAAGGAAAGTTGACAGGGGAACTAATGAGCTATACATAATGAATAAGGTAGCAATGTTCTAGTCAATCATTTTATAAAAATGGGAACAGAAACCTGATTCTATGCATTGCCATAGAGGCTGATCCGTGAACTTCGGCCACTGTAGATACTATTAGTTACCATAATTAAACAATATGTATAAATATGAAAAACAAAACCAATTATCTGGTTCTGGGCTAAAAAATGGTGAGCCCACAAGAAAAGTCAGATATTTAGAACTTATATTTTCTTTGTTTGGTCACAAAGTACATTGGGCCATTGGCAAATGGTCAAAAGATATTTGGGCTTCTATTCATAGTCCAGTGATTATGGTTGATGTACAGAACCAAGTCATAAATTCAGGTCTTATTATTTTACACTAGCTCAGGCCTCAGCAGCTTAGAACAAATGCTCTTGAAAGGATTTTCTAACTCATACAAAGACCCTAAGTAAAATTTTTAAAAAGAGGAAGTTTCTTTTCCATGCCCTCATTCTATTCCTCCAAGCAGATTAGAAACTCCCACCTCTCCTCTACTGCCTGAAATAATATCCTGGGGCAGAAGATCTGAGATAGCATAAACAGAAAAGCAATTTGTTTGGTTATCTGATGGAGGTAATTTATGTAGAAGTGTGAATTGACTTAAATTTCCTGCCTGACTTGCTTTTAAAAAAGGGATTATTAACATAAATGAATCTTGATTACTGACAGGAGGTGGTAGGCTCAGTGCTCTTTGCTAACATCTTCCCTAGGGCATGTTGGAGATAAGAGGTCAGTAACCTGGCAACCTTTTAAAGACTGCACCAACTTTTATTTTAGTTGAAAGTCTCTTATTTGATGGCCGCTGAACGAAGTACTGAAAGCAGGACATAAGTGAGACACTCCAGTCGCCAACCTTGAGAAGTTCTAACTTGAGGAGGTTGTCTCCCAGCACCATCTCTCCTCCTCTCATTCCAGCACAACCACAAAAAGTTAAGCAAAATAAAATAGGTATGAAAAGACTCTGTGCTACTCCAGAATGGGCAGCAGGATAATCAATAAATATTTTGCTTTTTAGTTTTAGAATTGTTCAACAAATGGTTTATCTATTTTTCCTATTAAAAGTGCTACCTCTTAGAAGGAGTTTCCCTTTCCTGTTTCATGTTCTCTTGACTTTCCTGACCCAAGGTTGACTTAGGAGTTGATTTAGGTGCTATTCCTTGTGCATCCACAGCTAAACTACTCCAAGGTGTTTTCTCTCATTCTGAATTTGTTTTCTCCTTGATCATTTTAATCTGCATCGATAAGTAGAGTTCCTTGCAAACAGTAAATGGCCTTTATGTATTTTGAATGAATGATACACAACTAATATTTTTCCCATAGGAAAGAAATAATACTGTGTATCTAAACCAGCTTTAGAATGAAAAGTTTACCCAATGTGAGACCATAACTTCATATTCTTTTAGATGCAAGATAATAAGTCAAATGTTGCAGTCTAACAAAGAAATTGTCTTAATTTGTATTAAGTTGGCAGTAAGAAGAATTTAAAATAACCATTAGTGAAAGAAAATTATTCAAGTTTTACTGAAACTTTGACTCAGCAAACTGATGAAAATTGACTCTGAGGCATTAACATTTGATATTATCTTCACAAAGGCACCACCAGAGGAAAAGTACATCTTCTAAATTTTGTCATTCTTACCTGTTTTTTAAAAAAAAATTTACAAATGAAACTAAGGACAACACTTCAATCAACCATGACAGTATTTTCTGACAGAATTCATTAAAAAAAATTCTCCTATTAAGATTAAATATTGCTGGAATGATTTTACATTGTTTACAGTGCCAATGACCAATTATTAAGAAATGACATAAATTATTTATAGTCATAAATCATAAGGTAAAAGAAAATTACTGTTTGTCTCACTTGGTATTTTGAACTTTTAAAGCTAAACAGGGGAGATAACTACCATCTTTATGATTAACAGTGCTATAGGTTGAGGGCTTTCATTCAAAATATTGATTTATGCCCTGAACTAAATAAGTAATGAAGTGAGAGAAGAGAAATAGCATGCACATTCAGAAATTATTCAATATAATGCACGGTTTTGAAAACAAAACTGCAAAGATGCAGAAATAAAATAATTTTCTTTTTTAGAATACAGAATAGTGTCACATAAAAATTTATTTTTAAGTTTTCCAAAAAAGCCTTGAATGTTAATGCTAAAAAGTAAAATGAAATTCACTTTTATTCATCTATTTCTTTCCATCATTCAAAAAAAAGAATTAGAAAAAAATATTATCTATATAACTTAATCTAGTTTTTCTTTTATTATATTACTTTCATCATCATTTAATCCTGGAAACCTTACATTTCTTATTTACTTTTTAGACAGTAATAATTAATATGCATTTTTCTTATGATGATACAGCAGAGCAAGGAAAAGTAAAGAATACAAACAAAAAGAGAGTGGAAATGTTCTGCAAATTCCGCTAGGGACTTTCACATGCCTAATTTTATTTTAAGACAATTCAAAATCAAGAAGGAGAATTACTGTCATGCATAAAAACAGACCCATGATTTAAGATAAAATAAAGTCATAATATTAGAATAATTATTTATTAACACTTTAAACTTTATTTTTGATGATATTCACAGACCAGAACTGAACTGTAAAAATATTCCTTTAACCACACTTTTCCTCCTATGTTATAGCCAATAACAACAATGACAACAACAACAAAATGGCAAGTTTTGCAGCCACAGTGATTCTGCTCTCTGTGAAGCAACTATACTTATTACTTTGACCTTCAGCCTGGAAGACTCCTTCAGGAAATATAAAATAGACCACAGAAATTACTCACTCAGCCTTGGGATTTGGATTCATTCTGTGCTCTGAATACTTGTATCCTGATCTTACTGCACCTGACCTTTTAGATTCTAGATCAACACTTGCTCCAACTTTCCATCTTAAAATACAAGCTCAGATTCACACTGAACCCAGATTCTTCACATCCCCAATTCCTATTCATTTTTGTTACTTATTTTATGGCTTTCTTTCCAACAGAATCACAAGCTCATTTTAGAAAGAGACTGTTTCTTTACCCAGATCATAGTAAGTATAATTTGTTGAGTGCTTACCATGTGGAAGGTGAATTCCACGATTTTCTATATATATACAAAAAAAAAAAAAATCCCAAACATATAAGGTGTTTTTGTTTAGTTTCATTTTACAGTTGACCCTTGAACAACATGGGTTTGAACTGCATGGATCCACTTACACACAGATATTTTTCAGTAATAAATACTACCGTACTACATGGTCCGTGGTTGGTTGAATCCAAGGATGCTGAGGAACCTCGGATATGGAGAGCAGACTATAAATTATAGGCAGATTAACCACTGCATTATCCCAGGGTAAACTGTGTTTTGTTTTGCCATTTTTATTGATAATGAAACTGAGGCACATGTCAATTGCATAAGCCTCTCAGATAATCTAAATGACTGATCTGGGAATCCATTCCAGTCTGCGTCATCACCATTACAGGACTTTGCATTCAGTACATGTTTATAATTTAAATAATTAAATAAAATCTCTGAGACCTATTTACTCTGAGCTAATGATTCTAAAATTCTTTGACTTCTGACTCTTAGCAGAATCCTCTACCTTTTAGTCTAATTCCCTTACTTGCTACCCTAGGTACTAACAACCACAGAGACATAGATTCTGCTTTCAATCTTTGGTTACTCACTGTCTAGGACCCTCCATTCATCTCACCCTTGCCTGAAGAGCAAACACTTTCACCTATTTTGTAATTGTCATATAACATCCCAATCCCATATACCTTGGTCAGGAGTATAACTATTTCTATATATTTTTCTGTACAGTATCTTTAACAACATGAATGGTTCATTGTAGGAACAGCAATTTGACACTTTTCTCATTAATCTACACTTGCCAGATAGTTAAGGATGGATGGAACATCCAAGTACGGAGAATTTCAAGAAAATAATAATGCCTATTATATTTAATGAAATGTTTATGTAATAATTAAAATTTATCGTCATAATTTTGATATCTATTCCACAATGAAAAATTTTTTAATGTTTATACATTAAATTCTCCCTAGTATATACTGAATAAATGTTATTGAATTATAGATTTTTTCATGTTTTTCTAAGAAATTCAAAATTTGATTAACATTTTAAAATTATGTGAGCCCATCCCATATAAAAATAAAAAAATAAAATGCCAAAAAGTCATAATGTTGAATAAACACACTATGTCAAAAATAAGGAAGAAGGCTTCCCTGGTGGCGCAGTGTTTGAGAGTCCGCCTGCCGATGCAGGGGACACGGGTTCGTGCCCCGGTGCGGGAAGATCCCACATGCCGTGGAGCGGCTGGGGCTGTGAGCCATGGCCGCTGAGCCTGCGCGTCTGGAGCCTGTGCTCCGCAACGGGAGAGGCCACAACAGTGAGAGGCCCGCGTACCGCAAAAAAAATAAATAAATAAAATAAAATAAAATAAGGAAGAGTTATGTAAAAAGCAAGCATGATAAATTAATCCTAAACTAGTATATAGTCTCCGAAAAATTAGGGGTTCTCTATCAGGCCCAAGAGCAAACGACCATTAACTGGAATATCAAGCTTCATACCATAAGGAGGATCACATTCTCTTTAAGGAATATGACAGAGTAAATATTTAGAAAACATGTTAGGAATGGGCAACAGACGCCAAATTCATGCCTTAAAGGTGACTTTGTGTTATATAAGGAGTTGTGCAGAATCATGTATTCACAAATAGGGTTTGAGTTTAGGTTACAACCTTTCTTTTAAAATTGAAATGTGGCCTAAATTTAAAATTGTTAAAAATATAAATTTTCCTGCTCTGAGAGCTTAGGAATCTCTTCATATGCATGGCTGTAAAAATAGGCTGCTTCCAATTTATATACAATGGTTGAAGTATGGTATTTTGTATTCATTTGTAATTTGAAAAGGAATTCATGACATTGTAATGAATTTTGGGGTAGATTTTAAAAGGAAAACTTTTCTTGTTAACTTACATCCTTTTTCCTCTTTTAGAGGAAAAAAAGTGTTAAATCAGATTCAGGAAGAGCCTCTTATCCCAGGAAGATGGTTTACTATTAGGACAGTAGGTCCTTTAATATTATAGCTAACTAGAGCTCCCTACCAGATACATACCAAAGGTTCATGTAATAGAGTTGAATAAATTTAAATGTCCTTATGCATTAAACTTTTCTTTCTTATTAACTGTTGTCTATGAAGAGTTCTAATATTTTAACACATAAGAACCAGCTAGCACTTCTTTTGCAAAGCACCTAGGATTTTAAAAAATCATTTTGTTTTTATTCCTTTAGAAAAGAAAAGAAAAAAAAGAAAAGAATCCTTCCAGGTAATATCAAGAATGCTAAGGAATAGTCTTTAAAAATTTTCCTTGCCTCAAGATATCTGGGGAGGAAATAAAAGGAATCCAAATAGGAAAAGAAGAAGTAAAGCTGTCACTGTTTGCAGATGACATGATACTATACATAGAGAATCCTAAAGATGCTACCAGAAAACTGCTAGAGCTAATCAATGAATTTGGTAAAGTAGCAGGATACAAAATTAATGCACAGAAATCTCTGGCATTCCTATACACTAATGATGAAAAATC
>RJWK010068590.1:0-11331 GCA_004363435.1 Platanista minor
CATCCTGTGGTGTCACATGCTATAACACTGATGAACCTTGAGGGCATTATGCTGAGTGAGATATACCAGTTCATAAAGAGACAAATAAATACCATATGATTCCACTTATATGAGATATCTAGAGTTTTCACAATCATGGAAACTGATATTTTAGGTCAAAAATGTCAAAACTTCTGAGTAGTTACATGTCAAATTCCTGATATCTTTTTCTTTACTTGGCATTTGCAGATTAGGAAAAGTGAGAACTAACATTTAATCAACAACTACTAGATGCCATATACTCTGGTCAGTAATTTTCCTACATGTTTATTGTTTTTTTCTGAACGAAGGCACACCTTTTTAGAGTTGGGGAAATGGAAAATTACCTAAAATTTATGATGTTCTAGTATCATATGGTGGTCAGTAGATAAATAAATGATGGAGTCAAGATACCAAGTCTAATTCTCTCCAGTAGAAATGTGCTAACAAGAAATTGACAGGCCTAAAATAGGCAGAAATTGGAGCCCAGAACCCAGCTGAGTTCCACACTAATTGCTCAGATCTGATCCAAAGGTAACAGTGTGGAGAATGGAGAGTAGAGCTTGGATATTTGCTAGGGAAAGAAATCATCCTACTCCCTACTCCCCTGAAAAAAAAGAAACCCATTTACAAGTCCAGATAGGGTGACTAGAATCCAATTCCCAAGTTATTCAGAATAGGGTGAAAGAGAGAAGTAGAGTTAAGGGCCATATGCCAAAGTCACAATTCAGGAGACGTGCCCCAGCTGGGTAAACCCCTAAGTCATGGAGGAGAAGCTGTAAGAAATTGCTGAAATCTCCTGGGTTCTGCACCCAGTTCTGTTTAAATAATATGAGTATTATTTATTCATATTAGTTACATTATTTACTCATATTATTTACCCACATCCAAAGTGGGCCATGTCTGACAGTGAAAAAGGGCCCTATTAATAATTAGACTTGGGGGTAAAAACTCATAAACCAGGACTGTTCCAGCAAAGTCCAATATGTGTTGATCATACGTATGTAACACTAGGCCACCCCTTGGAGGGCTTCAGAGCTTGTTCTGATGCCGATTAATATCCCTCCACATTTTGCCAGTTTCTCAGGTCATATTTGCTCCTAGAATTGTGTCCTGTAATGCCCTAGACAAACTTGGAAAGCTTGTTTTCCCAAAGGCCAACATCTCTACATGCTCTAAATAATTTTCTATCAAAAAGAAAGTAGGCTTTCTTGCCAAATAACTAGGATGAGAAAGCATGAACCCTCGATCACTGGGGGAAAATGAGAACTTTCAGAAATAGAATAATTTATTTCATGCGTAAAGTCAAAAAATTAGTTCCAAAGGCATATGAAAAATCCGTGCAGAGCTCCTATAATCTCAGAGACAGATCCTCACCATCCACAGAAAACTTCAGCAGAAGGGATGACAAAACAGACCCAAGATTCCCAGCTGTGTCTTTCCCTTTCACAAATAACGTTTCATAATATTAACTCTTCATAGCTCTGCTGAGAAAATCTTCTGACAGGTGCTTCTTTAAGGCTGGCAAATGAAAACTACTGTTTTCCTTCCCTAAAAAGTTCTAAGGAGGAAACAAGTGAAGGAACTGGAATGATCAATCTCCATTCACCATTTGGCTCCCAAAATTTGAGCTAGTCTCTCAGCCATCACTTTGGTTATATACATTTCCCCTTTGCTCCAAGTTTGGTAAATGTTTGTCTGGGAATTAAATAATTTCAGTGCAGCAATAATGTTTCCTTTTTTTTTTTTTTTTTGCTGTATGCGGGCCTCTCACTGTTGTGCCCTCTCCCGTTGCAAAGCACAGGCTCCAGACGCACAGGCTCAGCGGCAACGGCTCACAGGCCCAGCCGCTCTGCGGCATGTGGGATCTTCCCGTACCGGGGCACGAACCAGTGTCCCCTGCATCGGCAAGTGGACTCTCAACCACTGCGCCACCAGGGAAGCCCCTACGTTTCCATTTTTGTGAGCCCAGAATATATAATCACTAATGACAGCCATCAACAACACAAAATGACTACAATGAATCATATTTTCAGACATTAAAAACAAACAACAAACAAAAAAAACCTCTGATGGTGTGGATAACTGCTGTAGCTCTATAACCAGAAAATGTAGAATTCCTTTTGGAGTTCTAAAACACTGAATGTAGTTTTCATAGCTCCATCACTACTTTGAAGTATTTTAGGAAGCAGGGGACCCCTGCTTTTAATAACCTATTGAGATCAATGTCTTCTTTTGAGAGATAAAAGAAGTGAATTTCATGGAGGGAAGGAATAGTCTCACTCAATGTCAGGCTCCTAGTAAGGATGAGTCAGAACTGGAGACTGGGTCAGGCTGAGTCCCTGGTACTTTGCATTCATATCAGCCTTTTCACCCTCATAATGGTCTTTGTCACTCTGATACCTGCCAGTATTTCTAATTTTAGTATCACTGTTTTTCTTCTAAATATGCAATCCTTTAATCTATTGAGTCTCATATGGTAATACGGACCTTCTTTTGGCCTCTGTATCATCTGGCCTTAGTTTTTCTTTGTGTATTATGTTGGCCTCTTTTAACCCTTTATTTATAAATTCATTTATATAGTTTACCTTTGACAACATGCCTGTTAAATACAGCAGGCTTAAGAAAATGTCTCTGTTCTTTCTTATTTCCCTTTAACATTTCCTTATATTTATAAACTTAGAATAAAAGCTATTAAGTGCAAAAAATTTTTTTAATGAAATAGTAGCAGAAGAATAGATGTTTTTAAGCCCTGCCGTAACACTATAATGGTTAAGTCCATATTTTAAAGAGAGTAAAACTGAGAGTCATATAGGAGATGCTTTAGAAATACTCCCTGGATTTTGGCAACAGTCTTGAGCTGGTCTCTTGGCCAGCAGCCACTATCTCTTCCATTTCATTTCCATCCAACTGCTGAATTGATCTTCCTAAAATGCAAAATTCATCATTTCATTTACTAGTCTAAATGTCTCCTGTGACTTCTTATTGTTCAGAGAAGAAAAGATGAATTTACTAACTTTGAGGTCCTTCTATACTCTGCCTTGCTCTTACCTTTCTACTCTTGCTGCCTGTCTCTGGCCCCTGACAAAGACACAGATGATACTTCAGGAAAAAAAAAAAATCCCCAAATACACCATGACTCCCTCAGTGACTCTGCACACACTATTTCTTCTGCCTCAAATTTATCTCATTTTTTGACTAAGAATTTTTGTTTTACTCTGTGAGATCAAATTCAGATTTTAGAAATTCTAAAGTCTTCTCCAGTTATGTATTCTTCCTTTCCCTAGTCATACATTCACTCAAAAAATATTGTGTGTTTTCTAGGCCCCAGACCCTCTTTGAGAGGTCAGAGAGAACATGCTGAAAACACAGAAAAATTGTCTCCCCTCTTGACACATTCTAGAGCATAGAAAAAATAGAAAATGAATAAATAAGCAATACATTTTAAAATAGTGATAAGTGCAATGAAAAAGTAAGAGCAGGGTAAGAGTCAAAAATACCAGGGAAGGGCTTCCCTGGTGGCGCAGTGGTTGAGAGTCCACCTACCGATGCAAGGGACGTGGGTTCGTGCCCCGATCTGGAAAGATCCCACATGTCGCGGAGCGGCTGGGCCCGTGAGCCATGGCTGCTGAGCCTGCTTATCTGGAGCCTGTGCTCCGCAACGGGAGAGGCCACAATAGTGAGAGGCCCACGTACAGCAAAAAAAAAAAAAAAAAAAAAAAAAAACCAGGGAAGAGTGAGGAGTACCATAAACTTGATTGTTAAGGAGATGTCTCTTAGGAAATGACCCTTGAATGAGCAAATGGAGATGAATTGTACAGGCAGAGGTTCAAATATATAGAAAAAAATACAAAGGATCTAAGTGTGACCAAGTTTGTTAAGCTAATGAACAATGACAGAAAGAAGAATATTTTGATTAGAATGTGGTAAGCCAATGGAAACTGATATCTTGCTCTCCAGGAGGTAAAAAAATATGTATCGGTACATGTTCCTCCTTCAGTGTTCTTATAACTATTTTATATAATATTATTAAACCATTTTTCATATTTATTTTGCTTTGTATGCTTAAATATCTAAGTCCCCTATTAGATTGTGAGATAAAAGTATAGTTATAGTTCACAGGAGTATAGTTTATACATTTTATCTTATTCCCCTGCACCTAGATGGCCTGAGAAAATACATAGGGTGTGTGGACTAATCTATTCATTCATTTATGTATTTCTTTATTCCATAATTGTTTATTGAGAGCCCAACAGATAGCAGGTACCATGTAGAGACACCAGAAATAAATTGATGAGCAAAGGTTATCACAGTCCCTGCCTTAATTATTGAATTTACAATTTTATAGGCGACTCACCAAATAACGACACTGATTAATATAAAATTAAAATCACAATAGGTAACGTAAAGGAGATATATGTCATAGTCAGACAATCAGGGACAATGTCTCTAAAGAGATGGAGTCTAGGCTACAACCTGAAGGATGAACAGGGGCTTAGTACATGAAAATTGGGGCTGAAAGAAGAACTTAGGTAAAGGCTAGATGTGGAGGACAAGTTTCAAGGCACTGAAAGAGAGCTAGCTTTGCATAGCATGTAAAGGATTTTGGCTTTTACCCTAAGAACAATGGTAAGTCATTTGTTTCATCTCAAGTAATTACCCAAGTATTAATTAATTCAGCTTAGTGAGGGCCCACTTTATGGTAAATCTGTCTTAATGTCCTTACCCTCTTCTACAACCATAAGATATTTAAAAATAACGAGTCAGAGTGATCTCCTTGACTAGAACATGGTATAAATGGCCTTCCCTACTGGATTGCTGTTTACTTTCCCAGGATGACTGTCCAGCTGCTCTCATCTATAGAGAGAGTTCATGTGTTCATGTCACTCGTGGCTTTTATTGCCCCCAAATATGAATGCTACCACTTGTCTTTGTACCTTTGAACCTCTGAGCATTTGTGCTGCCACACATGAATGAATTCTTGATGGGAGGAACAATACCCTGGCTTACAACAAGAGATCAAGAATCTTTTGAAGGGTCATGTGTACAGGATTTATGATCTGAGGTTATCAATGACCATCGGATATCTGTCTTGCCCAACGAGAAATGATTACTAGTCTAGGTCTGGACACAAGGCTTTGTGATACAACTGCAAGGTTTTCTCCTTCATTTTAAAAATTTTTTGATACACCTGGCATAAACAGGAAATACATGATCCCTGCCACTCATAATTAAAAGTTATGATCCTGCTAGTGTCTTAGTAACAGGACTCAAGGTTTGGAAGACTGTCTATCTCTAGCACAAATCAGCCTACATCTTGCATACAGTTTATATAGTCAGACATACACAAAGTCTCTAAGAAATAATTTAAATATATTGCAAGAAAAAAAAAGATGAAAATGAATCAAGAATAATGTCACATACTGGGCACAATGTTCTAGTTTTATTATGGCAATAGTAAGGACTTCTCCACAAGATGTGGTTGTTTTATTAGACCCTGCTGACCACTAACTGACAAAACTAGAGAAATGCCCATGGAAAAATACAAGCAAAAAAAGAAGAGGCAAAAAGAAAGAAAAATCACAGAATATATCCTTTTGAATTGTCTTTCCTCTTCTCTCTGAGCACAGACAGATTTTTCATTTGTTAGAAGCTGTACATATGTGAGGAATAGAATCCTGCATGTCTTTATTTATTCATTACAATGGGGTTTTGCAGCCTTGGAACTATTGACATTTGGGGCCAAATAATTTGTTGTTGGGGGCTTCCGTGTGCATAGTATCATTTTTATCAGCATCTCTAACCACCACCCAATAGATGCCACTAGCATCCTTCTGCCCCCTAGTTGTGACAATCAAAAAGGTCTTCATACATTGCCAAATGTTCCCTGGGATCAACAGGAAGAACCACTACGTTACAAAATGAATTAGGGGTCTGATGTGAACAAAGAAGTGTACTAAATAATTCATTTTCCCATATTCTCTATGCCTTTATCTTTGTATCTATGTATGAAGCACGGGAGACTGTATATGTGTATCTCACAGATGCAATTCTTACATTATCTCATTCAATCCTCCCAAATATTCTTTAAGCAGAATGCATCCTGCTACATTCAATTCATGCTGAAACTAAGGTTCAGAGAAATTAACTTGTTAAATATAAACTGTAATAGGAAGAGTCAAGATAAAACTCAGTACTCTCATATAAAACTCTAACAAACCGTGAACATTTTGATTAAATATAATCAAATGTGATATCTAAGTTTTACAACTTTTAAGTTTTACAACTTTTTTATGACTTATCCTTTTACATTCCAAGCCCACTCTACACACAATAAAAGTCTCTTGTGCACATAAAGTATTGAATATATTTTTAAAGCTCTTTCAGGTCATGTTTTCCTTATAACCCTCAAAACAACCCTGTAACAGCATAGCAGGGGTTCTTATGCTCATTTTATAGCTGTAGAAACTGAGGGTCCGGAACGTTAAATGACTTACCTAAGAACTTATAGTTTGTATGTGACAGAAACTGGATGCATCTAATATACACATATGCACATATACATATGTGTGGATATCTGTCTGAATATGATGACAACTGGACAGGTCTCTACATATTAATTTTGAGCTCATTTCATAGCATCCCAGGATTCCAGGAAAGGGTAAAGGAATTTTTTGTTCTTCTTTACCTAGTAAGCGTTAGAAATGTATCTGCTTATATATTTTTCTCTTAAAATTAGATTTCTCTCTTTTTTTTTTTTTTTTGCGGTATGTGGGCCTATCACTGTTGTGGCCTCTCCTGTTGCGGAGCACAGGCTCTGGACGTGCAGGCTCAGCGGCCATGGCTCACGGGCCCAGCCGCTCCGCGGCATGTGGGATCTTCCCGGACCGGGGCACGAACCCGTGTCCCCTGCATCGGCTGGCGGACTCTCAACCACTGCGCCACCAGGGAAGCCCAGATTTCTCATTTCTTGATCATAGGGGAGGGAAGGAATGTGATTATCTTTGCTTCAATATAAAGCATATTAAATGTCCATAAATATACACAAACTCTAATCTAGAATTGAAGATTTCATGGAGGTGATAGAGGAGTATGGAGCAGAAGTGGGAGAAAAGTGTTGGGGTGAAGGATGAAAATAATCGACTAAGTATAATCTAGTAAGATTGGAAGGTTAACATTGAAGTCTATGGGGGATATAGCCAGACCCTTGGGTGGGATACATGAGAGGAACTTCCATGGTTTGGCTCTAGAACGAATCCATTTGGCAGTATAAATCAAGGGAAAATTCAGAAACCAAAGAGTTTTGTTGGAGAAATATGCAGAAGTATTTAAATGGGAAAAGTCCAAGAAGGTTAACTAGGAGATTTACTGCAGGAGTACAAGCATGTAATGATCAATGCAGGGAGAGACTGAAATAATCCAAAATTTTACTTTTCTCACCTGAATTTTCAATCATTAATCAGTATTGTACCTTGAAGTTTAATGGGTACAACTACTTCACGTTTTAGGGAAGACTCTTCTATAAATGTCACTTAGTTGAAGGTGGTCACTGATACTGTTCCAATCTTCTATATCCTTACTGGGTTTCTATTTGTTCTATCAAATATTGAGAGAGCAGTATGGGGATCTCTGATTATATTGTAGATTTGTCTGTTTCTCTGTATAGCTTTATAATTTTTGATTCATGTATTTCGAAGCTCTGTTATTAGGTGTATAAATATTTAGCAAAGAATTGGCTCCTTTATAATTATGAAATGAACTTCTTTGTGATGATGTTTGCTCTGAAATCTACTGATCTTAATATTATATAATAATAATTAACATTAATATCCACCTTTCCTTTGGTTAGTGTTAGAACAGTATGTCTTTTTCTATTCTTCTATTTTAACCTATTTGTGTCCTTATAAAGTGTATTTCTTGCAGCCAGCATACAGTTGGGTCTTGTTTTTAACCTATGGGCTATTTATTGTTTGCATTTAATTTAAATATTTATATGATTAATTTTATATCTATCAATTTATTACTTCTTTTGGTATATGCCCCCTCTGTTTAGGGTTCCTTTTCCCCTCTTTTCCTGCCTTCTTTTGGATTAATGCAATTTTTTTTCCTGATTCCATTCTATCTCCATTTGGGGAGCTTATTACCTATAACTCTTTGTTTTGTTATTTTAGTGGTTTCTTTTGGGTTTATAGCATCCATCCTAACCTTTCAAACATCTATCTTCAAGTGATATACCATTTCATGTCTAACATAAGAAACATAGTAGTATACTTATATTTCTCCCCTCCTGAAATTTGTGTTCTTGTTGTCATGTAATTTGCTTCTATATGTTATTATTTTTGTCTAAACAGTCAATTGTGTTTTAAAGAGATTTAAATAAAAGGGAACTAGCTTGTATTTTTACCCATGTAGTTATCATTTCCAGTGTTCTTTGTTCCTTTGGCTAGAGGTAGATTTCCAGATGGTACAATTTTCTTCTGTCTGAAGGACATCTTTATAACGTTTCTGAGAATGTGAGCCTGTTGGTGATTAATTCTTTCAGCTTTTTCATGTCAGAAAAAGTACTTCTTTTTTTTTTTTTTTTTGGCGGTACGCAGGCCTCTCACTGTTGTGGCCTCTCCCATTGCAGAGCATAGGCTCCAGACGCGCAGCCTCAGTGGCCGTGGCTCACGGGCCCAGCCGCTCCGCGGCATGTGGGATCTTCCCGGACCAGAGAACAAACCCGTGTCCCCTGCATTAGCAGGTGGACTCTCAACCACTGCACCACCAGTGAAGCCCAAGTACTTCTATTTTTATGGATTTTTTGCTGGAATAGAATTCTAGGTTTTATCTTTGTGTGTGTGTGTGTGTGTGTGCGCGCGCGTGTGTGTGCATGCGCATGCACAATGTGTGCTTTTAAGATTTTCTCTTATAACTGGTTTTGAGAAATTTGACTATGATCTGCCTTGGTGTTACACTTGGAGTTTATTGAGCTTCTTGGATCTGTGCATTTTTAATTTTAATCAAATTTTGAAATTAGTCAGCCATTATTTTTTAAAATACATTTTTCTGTATACTGTCTGACTTCCAGAAAAATAACTGCATGTATATTAGGTTAGTTTAACTTATCTCACAAATCACTGGTAATTTTTTTTTTAATTCTGTTTCTCTGTTTTCTTTTATAAGAATAATTGTTATTGCTATGTCTTCAAATTCACTGTTCATTTTTTCTGAAATATTTAATCTTCATCTACGGCCATACCAGCCTGAATGCACCCAATCTTGTCTGAAATAGCTAATCTTCCATAACTTCCAGCCACTGTATGTTTCTCCTCAGAAATTATAATTTTCATCTGTAGAAATTTATCTTTTTTATATCTCCAATATCTCCACCTATCTTTGGGTTCATATAAAGTACAGTTATAATAACCATCTTCATGTTCTTCCCAGCTAAATCTAATACTTGTGTTACTTCTGGATCTCTTTCAATAAATTTATTTATCTTCTAATTATAGATTTCCTATTTTTTTTGCATGCCTGATAATCTTATTGTATACTAAACATGGTGGATTTTACTTTGTTGAGTGCTGGATGTTTCTCTATTCCCATATATATTATTAAGCCTAATTCTTCACATAGAATTAGGCTTAATAATAGTTCAGAAACTTGGAATCAGTTTGGTCCTTCTGGGTCTTACTTTTATTATTTCTTATGTAGAACTAGTGAATGCTCAGTGTAAGACTATTTCCCTGTGTATTGTAGCCAATGCCCCATGAATTATAACGATTCCCAATCTGGCTACTGGGAACAAGCACTACTCTAAACCTCTATAAATGCCAGGCTCTGTTAACTTTTATCTTTCTGGGTGGTCATTTCCCAGTTTCAGGTGGTCTCCTCTTGTGCATGTGCTGATACACATTGGGGACCCTTGCAGATACGTGTACTTTTCTCTGTATGTAGCTCTCTCATCAGTTCCCCTGTCCTGTGAACTTTATCCATCACCAAATTCTATATTCTCCGCCCTGCCTCTTCAGTTCAAGGAGACAGCTGCGTGCTGCCTGGGTTTTACTGCCTGCACTGTTGTCTGGAAAGTTTCTCAAGGCAATAAGCTCGGCCAACAGCAGGGCTTTCTTGTTTGCTTGCCAACACTCAGGCCTGATGCATTTGTTGCCTGATGTCCTATGTCTTGAAAAATTTTTATTTCAACTATTTTATTTGTTTTATGATTGTTTCAGGTCAAAAGTAAATTCAGCCCCTGTTATATCATCTTTTAAAGATATTTTTTTAATTTTTAATTTTTCTTTTTTTTTTGTTGGTTGAGTTGGGTCTTCGTTGCTGTGTGCGGGTTTTCTCTAGATGTTGTGAGCGGGGGCTACTCTTCGTTGTGGTGCGTGGGCTTCTCATTGCAGTGGCTTCTTTCTTGTTGTGGCACGCAGGGTCTAGAACGTGCTGGCTTCAGTAGTTGTGGCACAAGGGCTTAGTTGCTCTGTGGCATGTGGGATCTTCTCAGACCAGGGCTTGAACCCGTGTCCCCCTGCCTTGGCAGGCGGATTCTTAACCACTGAGCCACCAGTAGTCCTTGTTATATCATCTTTATTAGAAGCAGAAGTATCATCCATCAGTTTCACATTCAGATGTCACCACCTCTGATAAGTCTTGCTATGAACTTTCCCTCTTTGCTTGCCTCATGTCACCATCTATTCCATCCCTTCTATAATTCCTTCATATCGACTCTCACAATTTGTAATCATTTTAAAATTATTTGTTAAAATAATTAAATACTTGTTCTCTTTTTCCTCTCTTGACTACACAGTTTCATTCATCACAGCATGGACTTCTAGAATCCCAGAAATTATGTTCATGGCACATAATAATTGCTCCTTAAATATTGGTTGAATAAATGAGTACATCTCAATCATGTTTTTCTCTCTCCAACTTGTATTTGCCTATCTTATTATTTAAAATTTAACATTCTATGCGTACACTGTACACTGAGGAATTTTTCTGAGCAGAACACTGGGTTAAACAAAGAGGCAAATAGCATTTCCCTGGGCCTCTTCTTTGCAACAGAGTCACCCAGCTGGCAGATCTGCATTCAGAAGCAGGGTACAAAACTGAATACTTGTCCCTGGAACGCTTTCTAGGTGTATACTGTATGAGTACCACCCTTGCTGCTGCCTTCCTTTCTGTGGCACTGCTCCCTGAATTGTGTACTTGAAAGGGGTTTGCTTTAGTGGGAAGTGGAAAATAAGCAGGAGACTACTGAGAGGTAAACATGGCAAGGTAGACTCTCTTAGTAATGACACAGGAAGTGACATATGTCACCTCCTACTG
>RJWK010068591.1:0-11332 GCA_004363435.1 Platanista minor
AAAACATAGTAAACATTCAATAAATCTTAGCTTATTTTTACTGATTCATGTTGATCAAAGTGTTAAGAAGTATGCCGTTTTAAAAATGGTTTATAGCATTTGGAAGATTAACATAAGTCTTAGATTCATTGACATCTGTCCTTCCCAGGAGGAGCTGAATTATTTCTCTTTTGCTATTGTCCTTAACATCCTAGAAACCAGGGGCTTGAAAAAGATCAAACTGTCAAAAAACAAACAAACAAAGCAAATGTGAGTGAATCCTGTTCATTTCATAGAATCATAGAACCTAGGTGTCAGAAAGGAATTTAGATGTTATTTGGTCCAGTTTCCCTTCCCCAAGTTATTTGCTAAATATTTAAATAAACCCCAATTTTAACTTTTTTCCCCTATAAATGAGACTAAGATGTCTTTTAAAAGAAATGGGAAGTAAGTTTGAATCGGAACGAAATGTATATTTATCATTTCTAATTTGTCAAATATTTTCAGAACCAAACCAGGATCTGATATTTCACTTGGTTTAATGCTTTTGGGAAACAATTTCCTCCATCTTTCATGGGAGGTTAGCTGCTAGAGGGCGGGAGATTTCACAGCGCTCCTGGCACCCACTCAGATCTGGTACCCACTGTGGTCCTGCGCAGTCAGGCAGTAATCAGCAACCACTGCCGCTGCTGCAGAGAGGACGTTGTGCTGACCCGGGAATAACAGCTCTGAGTTGATGATGTCAGTAACTTTTAAAATAGCTTATTTAAAAATCTCTTCCGTGACCTCAGCTACACTTAATGCCACTTAGCTCATCTAGACATGGGCAGGAAATGTAAGAAGGATAGGTGACAACTGGAACTCCAAGCAGCTATGTCTTCAGAAGCCCATTTTAGGAAAGAACTTGTCTGAACAAGTTGAAGATTGAAGATACACTTGGTATCAAGTGACCGTGATGTAAATATAGAACTTGTGTATCCCCAGCCCTGCAAGTCTGGGGAAAATCTAGCCATACAACAACGGTTGTACATGGTATTTCTCAAGCTCTGCACATACCTTCTGTGATGGGAGCTCTGGCTCCCTTCTCTGGTCCCCTGTGTATTTTGGAAATTCTGCAGGAAATGATTCATGGGGATGCATGGACAGCTTTATCAGTTACTGTGTGTTTCCTCCGTTGGCCCTTCATAGCATTCTCTCCTGCAGCTCAGGCTGCCACCGCAGCAGACGATGCCTCCCTATGTCTGCTGCATCCAGGCTGGGGATTTGTAATGCCAAAGATGCTGATGTCTACACTGAGAGCACTTCCCCCACTTGCACAGCCACTTGCAGAGGGTGCCACTGCCAGTCCCTGAAAAGCTGTGCTTAGTCTTCTGGAGCCTTCAGTGTAGCTGAAGTAACACCAAACCAGAGGGCATTTTGGCATTTGTTATGCTACTTATCTGTTCATTGGACACCAAAGCTATACCCCCAAATCTCCAGCAATCTATACCTGTTACTATTAAAATTTTTATAGACCATTATTAAACATGCTCTTATTAAAAATTCGACAGTTGATTCCACAGCATCTAGATCATCACAGAACTCAACAACTTTTCAGCCTAATAAAATTTCAAAGTTTGGGGCTTCCCTGGTGCTGCAGTGGTTAAGAATCCTCTTGCCAATTCAGAGGACACGGGTTCAAGCCCTGGTCTGGGAAGATCCCACATACCGGGGAGCAGCTAAGCCTGTGCGCACAACTACTGAGCCCACATGCCTAGAACCCATACTCTGCAGCAAGAGAAGCCACCACAATGAGAAGTTCACACACCACAATGAAGAGTAGCACCCCGCTTGCTGCAACTAAAGAAAGCCCACACAGCAACGAAGACCCAATGCAGACATAAATAAATAATAAATAAAAATAAAGTTCCCTTTAAAAAAAAATTCCAAGTTTGTTCTGCAAAAATTAGCACATAAAGTTTTGAACTGGTTCACGTCCTGTTTCTTCTCCCACTTATTTCTATTGAATGCCTTTATTTCAGTCTATACATGCTTTGTAATTCATTTAACCAACATTTTATTCTTGCACATTTAGATTTCCCCCTAACTTCTCATTACAGTGGTCCCTTGGTACCCGTGGGGAATTGGTTCCAGGAACCCCATCCAGATACCAAAAATTGGCAGACGCTCAAATCCCTTATATAAAATGGCATAGTATTTGCGCATAACCTATGCACATCTTCCTCTATACCTTATCTTTTTTTAAATATATTTATTTATTTATTTTTGGCTGCATTAGGTCTTCATTGCTGCGCGCGGACTTTCTTTTTAGTTGCAGTGAGTGGGGGCTACTCTTCGTTGTGGTGCGCAGTCCTCTCATTAGGGTGGCTTCTCTTGTTGCGGAGCACGGGCTGTAGGCGCGCGGGCTTCAGTAGCTGTGGCACACGGGCTCAGCAGTTGTGCCTCATGGGATCTAGAGCGAAGGCTCAGTAGCTGTGGCGCACGGGCTTAGTTACCCCGCGGCATGTGGGATCTTCCCGGACCAGGGCTCGAACCCGTGTCCCCTGCATTGGCAGGCGGATTCTTAATCACTGCGCCACCAGGGAAGCCCTTCATGTGTACTTTAAATCATCTCTAGATTATTTATAATGCCTAATACAATGTAAATGCTAATAGTTGCTGGTGCTTAGAAAATTCAAGTTTTACTTTTTGGAATGTTTTTTCTGAGTATTTTCTATCTGCGGTTGGTTGAATCCTTGGATTTGGAACCTGTGGATATGGAGGGCCATATTATAAACCACACTGCACAGAACATCTTCATGGCTATATTTCCCCCTCACAACTATAATTATTTCCTTAAGGGGGAAAATTCCTGATTGCTGAGTCAAAGGAGTTGTATTTTTTTAAGGTTTTTGCTATACACAATCTAGTTGCCCTCTGCAATGGTGGGACTGATTTACACTCCTACCATGCTCTTGACAACTCTGAGTAAATCATTAAAATAGATGCTTACTTCATTTATATTTAATTACTGCAGAATACATGCACACTGTAACAAGTTCAAATGATAAGTGATTAAAGTGAAAGGTGAAAGCCTTCTGACTTCCCCGACTTCCTAAAACATTTGGGGTTATGTTAACAGTTTTTTTTTTTGTTTGGTTGGTTGATTTTTTAGTTTTTAGTTTTTTGCAGTGAAAGCACAGGGTCCTAACCACTGGACCACCTGGGAATTCCCAAGGTTAACAGTTTTGTGTTTCCTTCCACTTTCCTGAGCAGTGCACCTAGAAGAAGGCAGTTCTGAGACTTTGGCACGTACCTGCTCTGATGTGATGAAAACGATCCTGTTGAAATATAAAATCACTGCTTTTAATGGAAAACACTTAAAACATCAATTCACCGTCTTTCATTTCCATATTTATTTCATTCCTTTCTGTACTGTTTAAAATGTTTACTGGTTGTACTATTTTGATAATCCAAAAAAATCCATGAGTATATTTACAAATATGTTAGAATTGGGATGACCTCTAAGGGATGTCTCCTGTTCCCCAAAACCATAAAAAAGAAATTTGTTGTATTTATTATAACGTATGCATATTACAGAGTGCTGAGAAAACTTAGAAATTTAGTTGAGGGGTTTTCTGTTGCTGTCTAGAGTTAAGGACAAAGGATCATACTGTAGCCTGTTCCCCTAACCTGCAAAAAGCAGGAGTTCCCTCCCTCAGATTAGGAGTGGACAAAATGGCAGGCACATGGGCTAAACTGAGCTTGCCACCTGCTTTTAAATGGCCTGCAAGCTAAGACATTTTTAATAGAAAAATCAAAAGAAGATTAATATATTTAGTGATACGTGAACATGATATGAAACTCAATTTCAGAGTTCACACAGAAAATTTTACTGGCACATAGCTACACTCATTCATTCATTCATATATTGTCAATGGTAACTTTTGTGCATTTAAATTTTGAGAGGTACCAACCACATTGTTCCCCAAAGAGATTTTTACTAATTTATATTTTCACTAACAGTATATGGAAGTGCACCATGCTCTCACCATTATAAAAAAAAACTTAAGTCTAATGGGCAAAAAATGGCACATCCTAATTGTTTGAGGTTGCATTTTATTTTTTAATTGAAGTATAGTTCATTTACTGTATTGTGTTAGTTTCAGGTGTACAGCAAAGTGATTTGGTTATACATATATATGTATATATCTATATTCTTCTTTTATTTTTCTGATTCTTTTTCAATTATAGTTTCAAAAGATATTGCATATAGTTCCCTGTGCTATACAGTAAAACCTTGTTGCTTCTTAAGTTGCATTTTTAAAATTACTACTGAAGTGGGAATTTTTTCATCTTTATTGGTCATTTATACTTATTTTGTGAAATGTTTTTTCATATTTTGACCCTTTTTTTTCTCTTGGGTTTTTTTCTACTAGATTGGTAGGAGTCCTTCCTGTATTATGAAGAGTAAATTTTTGTATTTCATACTTATTTCAACTATTTTTCCAGGCTGTCATTTATGCTTTCACTTAAAAAAAAAAAAAAAAACGCCCTAGTATTTACTAAGCACTTACTATTCAATACATACCAGATACTCACCTAAGAGCTGTGCATACATTACCTCATTTACTTCCCATAGCAAGTTTATGAGGTGGAGACTATTATTTTATTTATTTATTTACTTTTTAGAAATTTATTTTATTGAAGTCTAGGTGATTTACAATGTTGTGTTAATTTCTGCTGTACAGCAAAGCAATCCATTCATACATACATATATATTCTTTTTCATATTCTTTTCCATTATGGTTTATCACAGGATATTGACTCTAGTTCCCTGTGCTGTATAGCAGGACCTTGTTGTTTGTCCACTCTATATATAATAGCTGGCATCTTCTAACTGAGGCAGGGACTATTATTACCCTAATGTTAAAAACAAGGAAACAGAGTCTTAGACCACATGGCTAGGAAATAGTCGATCTGGGATTAGAACCCAGACAGCTGGGTCTGGTGCCATAATCTTTGCCACTCTTCCATATGGCCTTCTTTGCAGGCATCACACAACATCTCCTGTCATCTTCACGATAGTCCTAGAGGTGGGTGCCGTCGCTATCTGCATTTTACAGATGAGGAAATGGAGGCTCAGAGAGGTCAGGCCATTTGCCCAAGATGAGAGGTAGAGCTGGAATTTGAACATGAATCTGTCTCCAAAGTCTGTGTTCTTACAGTTTCCCAGCATCTCCCACTTTGAGGACCTCTCCCAAATGGAGGAGCTCTCAGCAGGGTTGGCTGAGCTCAGAAGGGCTTGGGAAGACCTTGCTCTGCAGGAGTCACAGAACTGCAGGAGTCACAGGGCTTTGTGTTCAGGCCTCCTGAGCTCTTTAAGCCCCGCCCAGTTTTCTGACCTTGCTTATTTAGAAAACTCCCTTCCTCCATCCTAAACTTGCCCATGCATCACAGTGGGATATGGCATTTATGCTCTGGTCAGTCTCTAATGGGACCCTTGAGTCTGTAGGACACCTGTATCTCACAATGCCCCTTTCTTCTTGTTCTGGACCACATCCTGCCTCCTACTTACTCTTGTTTTTGGAAACAAATATTAATGTGAGTGTGGGTGGGTGGTGCTTGAATACACCATCTGTGTGAAAGGAGATTTCAGGGTCTGTGTTACGGGCAGCCTTCAAAAATATTCACCTTATGGTGGGAGCTGGAGCAGGCATGTTAGGCCATGGGACGGAAATCATGTGTCAAGGAGGTACAACAACCAGATCAAAGGGGTCTGGATCCCAAACCCCCAGAGCTGTATTGCTCTCTCATACGACAAGCTGGATCATTTAGGTTCAGCTTGTCATATGAGAGAGGAATAAATGTATCTTGTTTAAGCCTCTGTTTTATTTGCTTTATTTTTAAGTAGCTACCTTTATGCTAAGGAAGCTAATGAACATATGAAAATAATTTCAATTGTATTGGTGGTCAGAGAAAATACAAATTAAAACCACAAGATACTGTTTAATGTCAACCAAACTGGCAAAAATTTAAAAGTCTGATACTACTGATTGTAGACAAAAATGCAGAAAACCCAGAAATTTGTAAACTTTGTTAGTTTGGTAAAACTATGTGAAACAATTTGGTGTTACTGTGTAAAATATGATCCAGTAGTCCCAGTCCTTGGTGTATCCCCAACGTGAATGAGTGCACTTAGGTACCTAGGAGACAAGTACCCAGCGTTCATTGGATCATTGCTTGTAAAAATAACAAACTGGAGCTAACTCAAATGTCTACTAACAGGGGAAGTATAAATAAGTTCTAGTCTATTTGCATAATAGAATGCTATATAAAGGTGTAAATTAATGAATACATATATATCTGTGTGCATTATTAGGAATATAATACTGAGGAATAAAGTAAGTTACAGGAGAATCAATATGACACTTCTGGTTTTTATGCAATCTATTCTTTTAACTCTCTAATTATAATTTATTAATTATAATAAATCGTTTTTCTTTACCTCATCGCACTATTTCTGTTTTCACACAGTTGTTTGGTTGTCTTGTTTCTTTTTTTTTTTTTTTTTTTTTTTTTTTTTTTTTTTTTTTTTTTTTTAGCGGTTACGCGGGCCTCTCGCTGTTGTGGCCTCTCCCGTTGCGGAGCACAGGCTCCGCACGCACAGGCTCAGCGGCCATGGCTCACGGGCCCAGCCGCTCCGTGGCATGTGGGATCTTCCCGGACCGGGGCACGAACCCGCGTCCCCTGCATCGGCAGGCGAACTCTCAACCACTGCGCCCCCAGGGAAGCCCTGTCTTTGTTTATTTTCATCTCTGGTTTCAACTTAACAGTTTTCTTCCTGTATCTGGTTATCTTTGATGCCTTTCAGATTCAAAAATAAGGCACTAGAAATCTGCTTGTGCTTGGGTGGAACTTGTTGACTTATGTAGTGCCCTGGGGCTGAGTGGGCAGAGACCTGGCTGTTTGGCTGGGGATCTCCTCAGTGTCCATATGTGATGGTCATTTCCCCAGGGAGGAATCACCCAATTATCTTCTTGATGGAGATCTGCCTGCCTGCCAACACTGTTGGCCCAAGCAGAGGCGCTGTGCCTGAGATCTTGCTGGTTGGTAATCAAACTTCATCTCGTTTTCAGCATGTGCTTTATCTCCATTCTCAGCTGTGACGGTGGTCTCAGAGAATACTTTCTTGCTTGTTCAATAATTCTCAAATGAGTAGTTCTAATAGTGTGATTCCCAGATCCCTGAGACTTTTTGTTGTCAGCCAGGTTAAAACTGTTTTCATAGTAATACTAAACGCTATTTGCCTTTTTTTACCATGTCGACATTTGCAGCGATGATGCGAAAGCAATGATGAGTGGAATTGCCTAGCACAATCAAGGCAGTGGCACCAAACTGTAGTTGTGTGTTTTTTGCTGTGACACAGCCGCAGATTAAAATCACCAAAAACCAAAAACCAGTTTTACTTAGGAAGGTCCTTCATGAAGCAGTACAATTTATTAAGTTTATTAAATCTTTACCCCTGAGTACATGTGTCTTTAATATTCTGTTTGACAAAATAACATAAAGCACTTCTATCTTTTAGCAAAGTATGATGACATCTCAAGGAAGGGGACTTGTGTGATTCTTGGGGCTGTGAGCTGAACTAGTCCCTTTGTTTTTGTAGAAACGCAATTTTTCCTTGAAAGAATGACTGACTAGCTGGTTATTCAGACTTGGGTATTTGGCAGACATTCTCTTGAAAATGAATAAAGCGAGCTTGTCAATTAAGAGACGATGGTATTCGTTGCCAATGATATAATTCAAACGCCCAAATGAAAATTAGAAATTTGGAAAATCTGTATCTGCTACCATGATCTTGACAGCTTTCCAATATTTTAAAACTATTTTGATGAGATTGGTGATGATAGTTTTTAAAATGTGATTTTATTTAAACTTTTTATTGGAGTACAGTTGATTTACAATGTGTTAGTTTCAGGTGTACAGCAAAGTGAATCAGTTATATTAAATGTGATTTTCAATATTACGGTAAAATAAACATTTGGAAAGGTGAACCAATACTTTTCAAATGATCAATGAGTCATGCTACAAAACTGTCCAGGGGCTAAAAATATCCATTCAAAGTGCCAGGTAAACTAATACTTTTAATAGAACAGAGTACCAAAAGTCCATTCATATGGATTCAAATTCTACGTTGGAACTAACCTTTAAGAAACTTCTCGAGTTTTGGTGTAGTTTGTAAGAAGAATATCTAAAATTACCTAGAAGGGCTACTAAAATATACTCCTTTTCAAAAGAATATAAAAAAGAACGTGTGTGTATATATATATATCTGAATCACTTTGCTGTACAGCAGAGATTAACACAATGCTGTAAATCAACTTTACTCCAGTAAAAAAATACTCCTTTTGTCAACTACATATCTGTGTGATGTCATATTTTCTTCGTTTACTTCAACCGAGACAGCACGTCACAAGAGTTCAGACACAGAAGCAGTGCTGAGAATCCAGTTGTGCTTTATTAAGCAGGACACTAAAGAGCTTTGAAAAAATGTAAACTAATGTCACTCATCACTTATTTATTTTATTTTAAAATTATCTTTATTTTATTTCATCACAATACGTTATTTGTGTTAACATGATGTGGGGTTATTGTTATTTTAAAGTGAATTAGTGAATACTTTTAAAATGTCTCATTTTTTCACTTGTTTTAAGGATAATTTTCTTTATTTATTTATTACTACATTTAGAAAAATTGAAGTATAGTTGATTTACCATGCTTCAGGTGTACGGCAAGGTGATTCAGTTATATGTATATAACTTTTAAATATTCTTTTCCATTTTAAGTTATTACAAGATACTGAATATGATTCCCTGTGCTATACAGTAGATCCTTGTTGTTTATTTTATATATAGTAGTGTGTATCTGTTGGTCCCAAATTCCTAACTTATCCCTTTAAACCGAAGCTCTTTGAGGTCTTCAATAATTTATTTTAAGAGTATAAAGGGGTCCTGAGACCAAAGTGTGTGAGAACTGTTGCTCTGCAAAGTAAAACCTTTTCTACTGGAGCAGAAGTGGGCCAGTCTTTGGGGTGTGCTGGCTGGGTAGGGATGCAACCTTTCCATACACAGACTTTCAAATATATTTTTTGTCACAGCCCTTGTCTGGGCTTCAAGAAATAAGCTTCTCACTGATGTCCTTTCCTGTAAAGAGTTAGGGTTATTTTCATTACTTTTTTACTTGGGTCCTATACTTCATCAAGTCATTTACTTTTTTCTTCTTCCGAAAAAGTATATGAGTATATCTTTTCCAAGTCCTTAAACATATGAACTATCTTACTGAGTCTTTGAACATACATGACAGATTTGTTGTGAGTCTAAGACAATTTTTGTAGCTAGTTTTCTGATTCATCAATTCGTTTTTCTGCAGCTCCCATTTGCAGTTCTTTTGAACTGTTGAACTTGTAACTACGTGTTAAACCAGATCTTGGAGCTAACTGGTGTTAAATACCTTTACATTCTGAGTGAAGCTATAGACCAGGGGGTTGGCATACATTTTCTGTCAGAGGCAATAGAGTAAATATTTTAGGTTTTGTGGGTCACATGATCTCTGTCACAACTGCCCAACTCTACCTTTAATGTAAAAGTGGCCGTAAACAACACAGAGATGAATAAGTGGCTCTGTTCCAGTAAAACCTATTTATGACCCTGAATTGTGAATTTCATAAAATTTTTATGTGTCACAAAATCTTCCTTTTTTTTTTTTTAACCATTTAAAAATGGGAAAACCATTCTCAGCTGATAGGCCCTACAAAAAACAAGTAGTGGGGCTTCCCTGGTGGCGCAGTGGTTGAGAGTCCGCCTGCCGATGCCGGGGACACGGGTTCGTGCCCCGGTCCGCGAAGATCCCACGTGCCGCAGAGCGGCTGACCCCGTGAGCCATGGCCGCTGGGCCTGCGTGTCCGGGAGAGGCCACAACAGTGAGAGGCCCGCGTACCGCAAAAAAAACAAACAAACAAAAAAAACAAGTAGTGAGGGGGCTATGGCCTACAGTCTGTAGTCTGCTGACCCTTGTGCTAGACTATTCACAGAGCACTTGTAAAAGAGGCAAAGAAGCTCTACTCTCATCAGAGATCGCCCGGCTCCTGCCTGAGTACTGAGATTGGAAAGGCTGGGGAGATTTCCTTGGAGAGTCATCAGTGTGCTGTACTCCCATCCCACTTCCCCATCCCCCATTTGGAAAGGGAAGACATGCTCCCTTCACCTTGGACCAAGTGGAGAGGATTCAGGGGTACTTTCAGAGTGCTCCAAACCGGAAGTGTTTAAAGAAGGGAGCCCATGGGTAGAGTACCTCTCACTAGGAGGCAGAGATGAAAGAAATGCAAAGGAGCAAAGCTGCAGTCTCTCTACCTGGAGGCCCAAGAGCTTGGATTCTGGGGCCAGATGCAGACCCCTTGAGGGGAAGCCTGCCTGGGGTAGCTTAAGAAGGATCCTTTCCACAGAGACCAACAGGAAGGATGAAGGGACCTTTAAGGACAGCTTATCTGGTGAAACTCACTCCAGAGGCTGCAGGGTAATGGCAGGGAACATCCAGGAGGGAGACCTTGTCCACATCGAGGGGATTGTTGCCACCATCAGCAATGACGGAACCAGGATGTACATCTTGGGAGAGAAGGAGCCAGCCACAGTGCACCTGCCAAGCGCCAGTGCCAGCTGGTAGCTGTGCCAGTCAGGCAAGACCCAGTCCAGGGCTGACACAAATGGGCTCAGCGCAACTGAATGAGCAGGGCTGCTCATGGTGAGTGAGTCCACTGGAAAGGAATCTTCACTGTAGGGCATCTTTCATGCCCTTTAGATTATCATGAAAAGCAGTTTTTCAAATAGTTTTAATGATGTACAAAAATGAGGAATTAAGGCATAGTGTCTAATAGTCTCTCCCCTCCCCCTAAGCCCAGGAGCTAAGGCAGCTGTCCCAGGTGTTTGACCCAGGGACAGGCCTGATGATGTATCTTTCATCATATCTACCTCCCCCTTAGATCCCGGAGAGTCCAGAAAACCTGACCTAGCAAATAAGATTGGAGAAGGAGAGGGCGAAGAAGCTGATCAGAAACTTCCCTCTTCACGCCAGGGTTCAAATTGGGGCTGAGGAAACTGTAAGTTAAACAAAAATGTTTGGAGTGTTTAATATTAGACTGGACTATAGTTAATACGATTGTTAAGCTGATTTGGTTGTTTTTTTTTTGCCGTACACGGGCCTCTCACTGTTGTGGCCTCTCCCGTTGCGGAGCACAGGCTCCGGACGCGCAGGCTCAGCGGCCACGGCTCACGGGCCCAGCCGCTCCGCGGCATGTGGGATCTTCCTGGACCGGGGC
>RJWK010068592.1:0-11332 GCA_004363435.1 Platanista minor
ACAGATGAATGGATAAAGAAGATGAGGCACATATATACAATGGAATATTACTCAGCCATAAAAAGAAATGAAATTGAGTTATTTGTAGTGAAGTGGATAGACCTAGAGTCTGTCATATAGAGTGAAGTAAGTCAGAAAGAGAAAAACAAATACTGTATGTTAACACATATATATGGAATCTTAAAAAAAAAAAGGTTCTGATGAACCTAGGGGCAGGACAGGAATAAAGACGTAGATGTAGATAAGGACTTGAGGACACGGGGAGGGGGAAGGGTAAGCTGGGACGAAGTGAGAGAGTGGCATTGACATATATACACTACCAAATGTAAAATAGATAGCTAGTGAAAAGCAGCTGCATCACACAGGGAGGTCAGCTCGGTGCTTTGTGACCACCTAGAGGGGTGGAATGGGGAGGGTGGGAGAGAGACACAAGAGGGAGGGGATATAAGAATATATGTATAGGTATAGCTGATTCACTTGGTTGTACAGCAGAAACACAACATTGTAAAGCAATTATACTCCAATAAAGATGTAAAGATGTAAAAAAAAAAGTGATACATATATACAATGGAATATTACTCAGCCATAAAAAAGAACAAAATAATGCCATTTGCAGCAACATAGACGGACCTAGAGATTGTCATACTGAGTGAAGTAAGTCAGACAAAGACAGACAAATATCATATGCTATTGCCTATATGTGGAATCTAAAAAAATGGTACAAGTGAACTTATTTACAAAACAGAAATAGAGTCACAGAAAACAAATTTATGGTTACCAAGGAGGTAGAGGGATAAATTGGGAGATTGGGACTGACATGTACACACTACTATATATAAAATTGATAACTAATAAGAACCTACTGTATAGCACAGGGAAGTCTACTCAATACTCTGTAATGACCTATATGGGAAAACAGTCAAAAAAGAGTGGATAAGGCTTCCCTGGTGGCGCAGTGGTTGAGAGGCCGCCTGCCGATGCAGGGGACACGGGTTCGTGCCCCAGTCTGGGAGGATCCCACATGCCGTGGAGCGGCTGGGCCCGTGAGCCGTGGCTGCTGAGCCTGCGCGTCCAGAGCCTGTGCTCCGCAACGGGAGAGGCCACAACAGTGAGAGGCCAGCGTACCGCAAAAAAAAAAAAAAAAAAAGAAAAAAGGGTAGATATATGTATAACTAATTCACTTTACTATATAGCAGAAACTAACACAACATTGTAAATTAACTATACTCCAATAAAAATTAATTTAAAAAAGAAATATAATAAAGGTTGAAATTAGTAATATTAAAAGAAATCATCTATAGCCTTTTATATAAAGGGTTTTACCATGTTTTTGTTTTAGGAAATACATTTTAAATACCTCTTATTTTTTTAAAAAATGTTAAAGTCTATGCTATTTTGTTATTTCTTTATTCATTTGTTTAGTACATCTGTTGAGTACTAAACTCAGGTCCCCAGGCACCTGGCTGAGTGCAGAAGTTACCAATAAACCAGACTTCTATCCTCAAGTACTTCTCAGTCCATTGGGGAAAAAAGAGAAGGTAGACAGGGATTCATAGGGTGCTATGGGAACACTGAGGAAAAGTGTTCCTTCTATTATTCTTAGACACATTTATTCCCCTTACTGTAGAATTTATTTATATGACGTCATTTCTGACAATTCTTTTTTGGCGTTTCAATTATTTACCACCTTATAAATGAGGATTCAGAAATATCAACATGTGAAAAGTTCCTTGGTATTCCCAGTAAGATTCAGATATTTAAAAGGATATTTTTCAATATTCTCAATGAAACTCAGAGACAACCAGTATTAACGTATGTATTACTTTTATAGGGCTGCCTTCACAAAATACTACCAATTGGGTGGTTTAAAAGAACAGAAATTTGTTGCCTCCTAGTTTTGGAGGCCAAAAGTCTGAAGTCAGGGTGTCAGCTTAGCCATGCTCTTACTGAAGCCTCTGAGGAAGGAAACTTCCTTGCCTCTTCTAGCTTTTGGTAGAGCCTCGTAAATCCTTAGCTTGTCGCAGCATAACTCCAGTCTCCACCTCCGTCTTCACATGCTTTCTCCCTGTGTCTTTACATGACTGTCTTCTCCTCAGGACACCAGTCGTATTGGATTAGGGACCCACTCTACCCGATCTTAATTGATTACATCTGCAATGACCCTATCTCCAAATAAGGTCACATTCTGAGGTACTGGGGGCAAGGACTTCAACATAGTTTTGGGGGGGGGGCACAAGTCAACCCATAACAGTGTAAAAAGTTCCACTTCAACTTTCTACCTTCTTGAGAAAATTAAACACTGTAAAAATGTGAACAATGACACGTGTTTTCTTTCAGAAGAATTTCTAATACTCTTTTTCATGTTTTGTTGGGCATGAAAATGTACAGCCTTCTTTAGTGTTTTTGCTTGAAAACCATAGCATAAGCCTTCCTAAAAACCCTCTATATTCTCATATCCTGGAAAATACATACACAGACCCAAAATTTAAAAGATAAAAATTGCTATTCTGAAACTTCTGCCTAATAACTCAGCCTTTAAATACAAGCTACTACTTGGAATTCTTTATCATAGGCAGATATAGTTAACATATCTAGTGCTACACCATTTTACTATTGAGCCTTCTGATGTATTTTTGGCCTAGCCTGAAGTGAAATGCTAAAATGTTGTCATATTCGTAATTTAATTGATACAGACTTTTCTTTAGCATTTAGGAGGTCAGGAAGTGTATTCTCTTTGGTACCCTATCTAGGAGGAAGAATGCTGCAGTGAGATGTAAAGGAAGACTGATTGAACTTGGAATCCTGTTTTGGCTTAATGGCTCTGACTGTTGAATCTCTCTTGGCCTTAATTTCCTCATCCTTAAAGATGAGAAGGCTGTTGTCAGGATTAAATGACATAACATGAGAAAGTGCCTCTTTCACTGTTGCCCATAGAAGCTACCTAGGAAAGGGTTGGTCATATCCGGTTGGAAATGTCATGCAAGGGGAGCCTATGCTCTCCCAACCTAATGCCTAGAAAGTGAGAACAGACAAAACCAGTGTTACCCCCTGAGGTAAGTACAGCTATCCTATCTGCAGCACCAGTCTTCCTTTCTAGCCCCACTTCCTTCATCTTCCCATTTAAGACAGAAACGTGAAGATGAAGTAGAAAGATGGCAGTCCCATATGCCACATTAGAGATACACTACCTCCCCTGGTGTTTCTCTATTTTTAGTCATGGGTCAGATTAGTAAAACTCACACCTGTGAATGAGAAATAGCATTGATCAGACTGACTTCTCTCACTGGCTGACAAAAAATCAATTGATTCCTCATTTATTGGGCACTCATCAACCAAAGCACAGACATTGCATCATGGTGTTGACTTTTTAGCATGTTAAAGAACTTGGAGGGTAAGCGACTTCTGGCTTATTTTATTCTATTGGTTTATTGCTTCACTGGATACTGTTTAATTGAAGCAGGAATGCTATTTCAAGTAAAAGACATCAAAAGACATTTACTTAAACCTAGTTAATTCTTCACAAGGCCCTATAGGTAACCAAAATAGAGTCGCTATGTCCTTCTAGTTTCACTTTCTTCCCCTATTAATTTCAGTTCTTAATGCGATCAGCAGCTTTTCTCCCAGGTTATAATAGCTCAGAGGAACTCTGCTGGTTAACAGGAGACAAAGAAGTTGAGGAGAAAGGTTAGAAAAGAAGGCCAAGAACCTAAGATCTCAAGCTAGTCCAATATCTGCTATTCGTTTCTCTATGATCTTTAGTAAGACAAGTTATCTCTCTGGGGGAGTTTCTTTAGCTGTAAAATAAAGAGATTGCATTAGACCAACTTTAACTGATATCTCTAGGGTTATAGTTCCCTCACTGAAAATCTAATAATTCCTACAGATATTTCCCACCATATCTAGGTATACAAAAATACAATTTTATGTGTAATGTAGCAATCACAGCAGACCCCCTTGAACCACATATATGGGCATACCTGGCTTCCATTCCCAAGGTCCTGTTATGGTCCAAATGACTGCTTCATTTCCAGTCATCATGTCCACTTTATTTCTGCTGGAAAGATGGCAGGAAGGAGAAAGCGATGATGAAGAAAAATGAACAAAGGGTATGAGCCAGCAGTGATTTTACGAAGGTTCCTGGGAATTGCCATATGACATGTCACTTACATAGCATTGATCAGAAACATGGCTGCCCTTGAGAAATGGCTTTTGGGTAATCATATACCAAGTTAGAAGTTGGAAGTTCTTTTCCTTTGGAAGAAGGGATGTGTGATAGCAAATGACAACTAGCAGTCTCTGTTGTAGAGATAACATAGATACATACTGAGTAAACAAACAAAAAAGAGGAAAAACAAGACATTGTGTAAGAAAGGAAATGTAACCAGAATATACCACATGACTCGGCTGTGATATATATGTGAAGTAATGACTAAATATTGACTTAAACAAAGAATGTGATATAACAATTAATATCAGAGAGTTGGAAGGGGAGTAAAGAGCTAAATATTCATTGTTCATTGTAAAATATCAAAACATAATATCTAAAACTTAAAAATCTAGAAGTAAGACCTTAGTTAGGAAGATAAGTGTTAATTAAATTTCCACAAAAGTAATTAAAACTATGATAACTTCCATGGTGGAAAAATACAGAATGCTACAGTGATGTCTAACTGACAATAATCTCATTTTGAGCCTGAGGAAGGGTGTCCCAGAAGACATTGTGAGATGAGTAGGAATTCATGAGACAAACAAAAGGGGTTTTCATTCAGGACTGGCATAGTCAAAGGTCCTGAGGTTGTGGGGAACAGGGCAGAGCACACTTGAAGACTTGAATGAAGGCTATGACTGAAGAGAACAGCAAGAACTGAGAATGGAAAAGCATAGAGTTAATCATGCTGGGCCTTGCACAATACTGTTACAGATTTAAGTATTTAGCCTTAAGACACCAGGAATTTACTGAAGCCTTAAGGTAAGGATGTGGTCTGATCCAGTTTGTATTTTAAAATCTACCTGTATTACAGATGAACTATGGAAGCTGTGTGACCTGTTGGAGGAGGCAGGGCGTATGCACAGTTCAGATGATGATAATTTCACCTTGGTTGGTTACAGTAAAAAGTGTAGACGTGACATGTACCACAATGTTCATTGCAGCTCTATTTACAATAGCCAGAACATGGAAGCAACCTAAGTGTCCTTCGACAGGTGAATGGACAAAGAAGATGTGGCACATATATACAATGGACTATTACTCAGCCATAAAAAGAAACAAAATTGAGTTATTTGTAGTGAGGTGGATGGACCTAGAGTCTGTCATACAGAGGGAAGTAATTCAGAAAGAGAAAAACAAATAACATATGCTAACACATATATATGGAATCTTAAAAAAAATAAGAAGGTTATGAAGAACCTAGGGGCAGGACAGGAATAAAGACGCAGATGTAGAGAAAAGACTTGAGAACACGGGGAGGGGGAACGGTAAGCTGAGATGAAGTGAGAGAGTGGCATGGACGTATACACACTACCAAACGTTAAATAGATAGCTAGTGGGAAGCAGCTGCATGGCACAGGGAGATCAGCTTGGTGCTTTGTGACCACATAGAGGGGTGGGATAGGGAGGGTGGGAGGGAGATGCAAGAGGGAGGAGGTATGGGGACATATGTATATGTATATCTGATTCACTTTGTTATAAAGCAGAAACTAGCACACCATTGTAAAGCAATTATACTCCATTAAGGGTGTTAACAAAAAGAAAAGAAAAATGTCGACCTGAGAGTAGAGCTGAGAGATATTCAGATATTCAAAAGTCAATGGGACTTTCTTCATATGTACATGAAGAAAACTGTAAAATTTAGGTACTGGTTTGGAACTTTGCCTTTTCTTCCTAGAGTCCAGCAGTATCCACAGCCCACATACAAATAAAATTCAATGAATAAATATCTTAGCCTGTATATAGGAAAATATTGACAACCATCAAATTTGTAAAAGCTAACATCCTTTGCTGTAAAGCATCCAATATTTTTGGTGAAATTTCAACTTTGGGAAAGTATAGTTAAGTATAGATATGCTTTTTTTTATGTATTTAAATGAAGAAATTGGCTACCTTGTGGTAGATAAAACACAGTTATTTGGAAATGAGGAATTGTGTCCAGAAGGCATGCTTTACCATAGCAACCTTAACACTGAGTTACAGTATGTCTTTCAGTTTTACAAAGGGTCATTTATCATGGGAGGAATTTGCTGAAAATGTCACATTTTACTATCTGCTAAGATAATCAAGATCTTGACTCTCAAAATAGAATTAGTCTAAGTTTTGTCTATTTTCATGCTTGCAAGTATAATATGTGTATACTTTATATTCGTTTTAAATTTTAAGTAGAGTGAAAGAGACTAACTCTGGCTGGCAGACACGGGACCTAGAAGCAAAGCCATTATTTTAGTTTTCTGCTAAGATTTTACAACTGTATTACTGATGGAGACCCAAATATTTCCTCTGAGATTGACAAATATATTTTTCCTAAGCTAAGCCATTAAAATTTGAGAGTTTAAACATAATATAAATTGGAAAAGAAGATTTGAATTAAAAATGCAAACAAACGTACTAAATTTATTTTCGTAGTTACTCCTGCTTCTTCCACATACTTATATATCCCTATAGTTTAAAGTTTGGTAACTAAGTATTTATTTTAGAGATGCATTTTTCTTCTGTTGAAAATGAGAGAATCTTTTTCTTCTTTCTGAAGACCAAGAATGGCAAAAGAGGGACTTTCTTTCTGATTAAAAGCATTTTTTTGGTTTTTTTTTTTTTTTTTTTACTTTTCTCAACATGTATTTTTATATATATATATATATATATATACAACTAGAAATTTGGACAGATTTAGCAACCGGAGAGGGTTACAATGCCTGGAATGAATTGTTTTTCTTCCCTGGGTAAATGTTCTAACTGGTCTGAAGGTGTGTGTTGGATTAGGCCTGCTCTTTTATATTGTAGCAGCTCTAGAAGTTGAGTCCAAATACGTGTAAACTTTTCCCAAAACACTACCATAATGCCCTTACCTAAAAGCATCCTGTGCCTTGATGTTTAAACTTACTGATAAAAGCATCCTTCTTAGTCTGTTCTGGACTGCTGTAACAGAATACCATAGACTAAGTGGCTTAAAAACAACAGAAATTTATTTCTTACAGTTCTGGAGGCTAGGAAGTCCAAGATCAAGACACCGACAGATTTGGTGCCTGGTAAAGCCCACTTCATGGTTCATAGATGCTGTCTTCTCCCTGTGTCTTTACATGGTGGACTAGCTCTCTGGGATCTCTTTTACAAGGCACGGGTCCCTCTCATGAGAGTTCTGCTCTCATGACCTAATCACCTCCCAAAGGCCCCCATCACCAAATTCCAAAAATTTTCACTTAGGTTTCAACATGTGAATTTGGGGGGATGGTAGAAACATTCAGCATCTAAAGAATGTGTTCTAAAAGAAACTGGAATTTGACTTCCTGCCCTATAACCTTGTTTTGTCGTTTGATAAAAAACAAGCAAGGATGCAACCTCTTTATCACTTTCAGAGACAGACTATCAAGATGAATGCTATAGCCCAACCAAGGACGAGTTCCAAATATTCTTACTTGGAAAAGAAGCTGCCATATTTCCTTAATTCTAAAGACACACAATTTTTAAATGTTTTAACGTTTTTAAAAATGGTAAACAGTCCTGTAATTCATACATGCCTTTAACGTTGTAGTATTTCCTTTCCTCCCCACACCAAAAATAAGCTGATGTTAAATTAGTGGTTATTTTATAGGCAATGTCATCTTTGACCACAGGAAATTTGGTAAGTGCCATTGTCACCACAAACTGAATAACATTGGCTATTTTCATGGAAAGCAATTGGCAAAACATTGACAAGGCTAATAGTTTAAGAGATTTACGTATGATGTTCTTGCTTAATTTGGCCACTATTTTAGTTTCACACACTTCATTCAATTATGCATTAGTACATACTGTGTATCTGTTACGTGCCAGACAGTATTCAAGATGCCAGAAAGGCTGAGACGGTGTTTGTCCTCCAAGATGTCACAACCCAGCAGGCAAGTAAGGAGATAATGTTAGAATTCCTAGAATAGCGATAATTACAACACGGTATGGAGATACAGAGATAGAGGCACTGCGTTCAGCTTCAGAAAAAGTAAAAAGCTCACAGAAGGGATAAACTTTGAATTCTCAGATGAGTAATTGTAATCAAGGTAGAGGAAATAACATCATCAAAAGTACACAGGGATAAAGGAGCAGGAGAATGTTGTAGAATGGCAAGACTGTACAGTATTTGTTGAGTAAGTAGAGGGGGTTGAAGGTTGAAGCTGGATGGCACATTGTGTGGGTCTTAAGATTTAGCCACACTTTCAGGTAATGTGTATGTGTACATATATATATATATATATATATATATATATATATATATATATATATATATATATATATGTGTGTGTGTGTGTGTGTATGTATATAAAAATACATATGCATATGTATATGTGTGTGTATATAGAAACATATATATATATATAATG
Source organism: Platanista minor (assembly GCA_004363435.1). Classification (NCBI taxonomy): domain Eukaryota; kingdom Metazoa; phylum Chordata; class Mammalia; order Artiodactyla; family Platanistidae; genus Platanista; species Platanista minor. Next base: position 8,563 of record RJWK010068592.1, read on the forward strand.
ACAAGCTTAGTCCAACATGTTAACTCCCTTGATGGTTATGTAACACAAAACTCTATTGTTAAATTTCCTAATCATTCACCCTTGCAACAGACAGTAAGCAGCCTTTATCTTATATATGTGACATATAACTTGTATAATTACAGGTTTGTGTATTTTTATTTAAAAACTAAACATTAAATGACAAAGTAGAATTTATGCAGTTCTAAAAAGGTTATTTTTTCCCTACTTCTAGGAGCATCCTTCTGCAGCAGATTATCATTTATTTGAATTTATAACTGACATTGACAAACAACAAAACTACATTGATGTTTGCATGTATGAAATTTAAAAAAATAGAAACATGCTTTAAAATCTAAATTGAAAAACTTGGAAACATCGCTTTCATTCTATGGAACAGTAATGAAAGTGGAATGCCATCCTAAATGAAATGTTGGTATCATTTCTGCTGTTATATTATCAAGAAAGAGTAACTGCAAGAAAGATACTGTGGTATACACCTTCAAACACCAACAATTCTAGCTTGCATCAAAACACGGAAGTAACTCTAGTTACTACATATGGATACCAACTTGAAAACTGCCATTAAGGAATTTTATTCCTAGTAAAAAATCCTTGACTTTTAAAAAATTGTGTGATCATGGTTCATGCAGATCCAAAAGTAAGCTCTATAAATAGTCATGACTTTGTCCTATTTAAAATGGTTAAACCGAAGATTCTGTGAGATTCACTACATTTTGCCTGTGGTTACTTTTCTACCCCGAAATTTCAGAGTTGGCTGTTAGGTAAAACAAAGCAATTTCACTGCAGTCCACCTTGCAGGACAGCTCTGATATATGAAGGAAGCATTGATCTATTGCTGCTCCCTGAGTGGATACAGCAGCAGCCAAAGGAAAAGGGCTTGGCTGGAGAAGAATAGTCGGGCGACCAGTGTAAGATGTAGGTGTCACTGGCAAGGTGACTGCTGTCTCAGATCAGCATCCAGCTGACAACCCACAGTCTGAGAACCAGTCAAATGTGACAAATCTCCCCTTGCAATTTGTTGGGATACACTGCTTGGCTTCTTGTAGCCAGAAGAAAAGCAGATTTCAGATTAAGGCTATGTAACACCATTCAGAGATAAAGCAGGATTTTCCATGCTAATTTGTACTCTTTTCCACAGGAAATGAGAATAAAAGAGAAATCCTTTGTTAAATGGGCTTGAGCTATAACCCTGTCATAAGAGCCTTTCTTTTCTCCTTGTCTTCTTGTCCTGAATGCTGGTTTTATATCTGGTGTTTTGGCTTTACGCTTTTTTAAAAAGTAGGATGGCTTCTGTGAGAGTCGCCATAAAGCTGTCGTTGGAAGACAAAGTGCTCACTGCCAAACTAGTCGCTCCGTGTGCTGTAATCCTGTTAAGTACCTGTACAATCGTGGAACAGCTGGTGCAGGCTGCAGTCGGTGTGTTAGTGTGCTGTGTTGGGACTTGGGATCCACACAGACAATGAGCCAGATCAGCTTAGAACAGACCTAAGCACCCCTCAGACAGCTGGCCCAGTAACTATACACTAGCCAATCCTGGGAGAGAGACTCATGGAATAACATTAATTTTCTTCTCCAGCAGACGGTGAGGTAACTGAAGCCAGGTTGATTATGTTGCCTTGGGATTTTTACCTAATGATCTTCTGGAAAGCAGGTGCATTGGCAGGGATTTTAAGCTTCTGAAAACTCAACTAGTATTACAGAGTAAACCTTTGCTGCCATGGGGGTTTTATAGGAGCGGGGTGCATTAATGTGAGATCATTACAAAGCATTTTGCTGACTACTACAGAATTAATGGCACTTTTATGACTTGTGGTTAATGACTGTCAAGAAATAAGAGTTTATATCTGTTCAAATTGTAATTTTAAATCAAACTAGCCAGCCATCAGATGCATCCAGCATATGAGGACTACTTCTTGGTAATATTTGGTGTTTCTCTACATCTGTCACAATTTTAGATCATTGCTTGGAACCTCAGTTGTTCTGCATATGCTTGATGTAAGTTTTATCATGACAAAAGCAAAGCAAGTTGTCACTTCTAAGAGGGCAGTTTCCATGTTCCTGTGGAAACTTAGTTTTCTTCAGCATTGAAGGATGTTAAATTATTGCTATTTGTTGAGTACCTCCTGATTTTGTAAGTTAAGCTTACTATTTTTTTATGTTAAGCTCAAGAAAACTGTAACCTCACTTCCAACATCACCGAATGCAAAGGCGTCTGCTGTGAGCTTGTTCAACTCTTTTCCCTTCCCACACTTCTAAATTATCTATTCTTTACTCATCTCTGTCTTCTGCCTGAGGAAAAAAAAATCTTCCTCCAATCAATACCTATTGCTCTTACCATGCTCTCATCCTATTTACTCTGACTTGCTCTACTTTCGTGTTCCATCTCTCTTTAGCATCTTCAATCTCTTCTTTCTTCCATTCATCCCTATTTTAAAACAAGCAAACAAACAAATCTTTTCTTGATCCTACCGTCTCCTACAATAACATTTTAGCTTCCTCTTCTTTCCATTACAAACTTCTTGAAAGAATAGTCTTCATCCACTATCAACACTGCATCACTTGCCCCATCCCTCATTCAACTCTGTGCAGATCCCTCTGCCTTCCTCTAATCAGCCTCTCAAGCATGACTGATGCATTCCAATCCACCACTCCCTGCACTGCACCCCTACCTGGAATCCTCAGCCATACTTGACCCTATTAATGAGCCCCTCATTTTTCTTTTTTTCTTCTTTTTTTTTTTTTTTTTTCC
>RJWK010068594.1:0-11329 GCA_004363435.1 Platanista minor
TTCCCTCACGCATGCATTCACTCATTCAGGCATTCATTCATTCACTCATTCATACATTCCCTCATGCATGCATTCACTCATTCAGGCATTCATTCATTCACTCATTCATACATTCCCTCACGCATGCATTCACTCATTCAGGCATTCATTCATTCACTCATTCATACATTCACTCACGCATGCATTCACTCATTCAGGCATTCATTCAATCATTCATTCATTCAGCAGACATCCACTCAGGATGCCTGCCATGTGCCTGATGTGGTCCTAAATGTGGGGAACAGCAGCCAGTACAGCCTCGCCCCCTGAGATCCTGCAGCCTAAGTGAGAAGACACTCAGGTAGCTGGCCATGAAGTCCGGTGGGAGCTGTGACCGAGGATGGAGGTGGGGTGCACAGGGGGCTGCAGGAACAAATGGCTGGGGCCTCTCACAGGAAGACTTTTCCTGGTGCTTCTGGAGAGGGAGTGGAATCCTGCTTCCTTTTTCTCTTCCCAATGGCTAAGTGGCTGGTAGTTCTTTCTGGAATTTAATACTTTTTCTAGCTGTAAATTTGTAATTCTGTTCCCCGGGGGGTTCACAGGCTTTTTGGAGAATTAAAGACTATGCATGAAGAAGCTTCTCTGACGGAGCTCACTTAAGAGCACCTCCACGGCCTGATCGCCCTGCCTTGCGGCTTCCTGGAAAAACTAGGACTTAGCGCAGGCCTGCTTCTACTCTGGGTACTGCCCTTCCAGCAGTAGCCCCAGGGGGCCCAGTTCCCTTTTCCTACCCCGCCCTCGGAGGCTGTGTCCAAGGGGCGGGGCAGCTGTGCCGGCACAGCCTGGAACCCTGGGTGCCTGTGCCCGTTTGCAGCGGCTTCTGCCCAGAGCCGCAGCAGGCAGACACCAGCGCCATTCACGGGGACTGTTTTCAAGCTGCACAATCTGTGACGTGCTTTCGCGTGGGTCTCCCGGAGCAGCTGCAAACCTTGGGGGCCAATGCGGAGGGGCCGCCTACAGCAGGCTGCACTTCGCCTGAAGTTCAAAGCCAGCTGAGACCAAACGATACCTTGTTTAGGCCTACACACACGCATGATAAAACTTTTTTAAAATAGCAGGGGATAAGGAACTGAACATTCAGGATAATGTTCATTTAGAGGCGATGTGGAGGGAAGGGATAAGATGGGACCATCCAGGTAGCCGCAAAGGTATTGGTAGTATTTAAGTCCTTGAGTTAGACGGTGAGCTCACAGGGATTTATTATGTGACTCTGAATTACTTTACTTGCATTTATTAATTATAAGCATAATCATATTATATTTATTCATAATGTATTTCTGGTTAATTTTACATTCTAATTAACAATAGTTTATCTCTTGATATTAACTAATGTATTTACATTCTAATAATAATTAGAATTATTACCTTCTAGCTAATAATGCATTCTAGTTACTAGTACATTCTAATTAGTAACACTTTATTTACAATCTATTATTGAGTCAGGTGGCAAGTTCACAGGTGTCCCTTGTATTAATTTAAAAATGAGCAAAAAGCGAACTAACTGTGCATGATCCAATGATGGTAGTATGTCATGAACCATGAATTAGGATTAATCTAATTCTGTGCATCTGAGGTCCCTAAAAACAAAGAAGAAATATTCTTTCCTTGCTGGTCAGGGTGCAGAGGGTCTGAGTAAAGCCCACTGCCAAAGCCATGCCAGCTGGTAAAGATGGCCAAGATGGTAAAGACGTCTGCTACATGCTGGACCAAAACCACACTGTCACCCACCAGAAACAGATCATCTCAGGGAAAGGAAAACGCAGCCTGGAGCTACGGGGCCGGAGCCCAGGCTTTAGAGACACAGAACTCTTTCCAGAGTACCCTTGCCCCCTGACTTTCCCATCACCTGCAGCAGGGCGGGCCCTGGGGGAGGCATCACCCAAGGATGGAGGAAGCAGAGCCAGCCACCGTGGCTCCATCCCTGGCCTCCAGTCACAGGCACCGTCCTCGATCGGGCCCTTCCTCAGCCCTCACTGCCCCAGTCCTCGCCATTGCAAGGCTGAGTCTCACCCACCCTTCAAGGTCCAGGTAAAATATCCCTTCCTCCTGCTGGCTGTTCCTGCGCACCCACCGAGAAGATAAGCTCGTGTGCTGCTCCCGTAGGGAGGGTAGCAGCTGACAGTGACCCGGATCGGGGCTCTCTGGTCTTCCCCAGGATGAGGAGGCACAAGCGCTGGCCTGGCTGATGGAGACCAAAAGACCCTAGTCTTGATGGTCAGGAGACACCAACTCTGGAAAAAGCCCTTCTGTGAGGGATTAGGTGAAGTCTCTTGTCCGTTCCTTCCCACAAGAAAATTCCAGGCTCAGGTGCCTTCACTAAGGAATTCCAGCAAGCATTTAAAAAAGAAATATCACTGATCCTTCAAAAACTCTTCCAGCAGATAGAGGAGGAGGAAACACTCCCCAACTTATTCTATGAGATCAGAATTACTCTGCTGGCAAAGTCAGAAAGAGGGAGATCACAAGAAAACAAATCTACAGACCCAGTGTCATTCATCTGTATAGATGTAAAATACATCAACAAGGTGTCAGAAAACTGGGCAACATAGACAGAAGATTAAACAACATGATCAAGTGGGATCACTGTCACCACGTGAAAGAGGACCATTGGCACCGTGGCTTCAGAGAGTCAATAATAATCGTATCTTCAAATTCTGGTAGAACTCACCTGTCCCTGCCACGTGCACACTCACTCAGCCCCGGCGACAAGCTCCCAATTCCCAGGAAGACCTCCCATGAGTGGTCAGGATGAACACATGCTCAGGGCAGGAATCCTAACTTCATAAATGCATTGAACAGAGATTTGTTTAGAAATCTCTGAGCCACACCCCGCTGGGAGGAGCTAGGAAGGCAGAGATTAATGAGATGTGAGCCCAGCGGTGGGGAGACCCAGGTCTGCAGAAAACAACGGAAACGTTCAGTGAATAATGGCACAGCCTACATTGGAATCCTGGGTAGTTGTTTAAAAAAAAGAGATTGGATATATCTCCGTGCGGCTATGGAGGCATCTCCAAGACACATGGTTAGATAAAGACAGGGAGCAGAGGGCAGTGTGTATGGTGTGAGCCGACCTGTGTTTTCAAGAAAAGTGTAGCTGGATGTCGTACTCCTGTCGTGGAAGATGCCACCAGCGGACACAGCTGGGGTCTACGGTTCACAGAAATCTACGTACTATTTTTGCAACTTCTTGTGAGTCTATAATTATTTCAAATAAAAAGAAAAAAGAAGTGTATATAGGTATGTAGTTGCTTGTGCACCACTGAAATTTTTTGGAAGGCTACGAAATAAATCGTTAACAAATATGCCTCTCAGGCATGTGATTGGGATGGATGGGGGAGAGGTCTTTTTCCTTAACTTTTTTTTTTTTTTTTTTTTTTTGCGGTACGCAGGGCTCTCACTGTTGTGGCCTCTCCCGTTGCGGAGCACAGGCTCCGGACTCGCAGGCTCAGCGGCCACGGCTCACGGGCCCAGCTGCTCCGCGCCATGTGGGATCTTCCCGGACCAGGGCACGAACCCGCGTCCCCTGCATCGGCAGGCGGACTCTCAACAACTGCGCCACCAGGGAAGCCCTTTCCTTAACTTTTTATGCCCCTTTTTATACCCTTTTGTTATCTTTTTGTTAGACTGCACCCGTATCACTTTAAGCATGGCCGTGACAGACATAAGCACAGGATGTTAGGGAGCCCCGAGAGGAGGCCTAACCTTGACCCTAGAGGGAAGGAAGGGATCATAATACCTGAGCTGAGAGATGCAGCCTGAGCCAGAGGTGGCCAGGTGAGGAGAGCGTTGGGGGAGTTGCCATAGGCTGAATCGTCTCCCCCCAGAATTCACGTGCTGGAGCCCTGACCCCCAGGACCTCAGCATATGAACGTATTTGGAGAGAATGTCTTTAGTTAAAACGAGGCCCTCAGTGTGGGCCCTCATCCAATCTGGCTGGTGCCCTTGTAGAGCAAGGAGATTAGGACCCTCCCAGAGACACCAGGGATGAGCACAGAGGAAGGACCATGTGAAGACATGGCAAGAAGGCGGCCGTTGGCAAGCCAAGGAGAGAGGCCTCAGGAGAAAACTCCAGAGGCCTCTAGAACCATGAGGCATACTTGGTTACAGTGGCCCCAGCAGACAAATACAGGAGGGAAGGAGACAAATCTGACAGAAGACCCTCCTGCCCCCTGGATGGACGAGGGGCTGGGGCATGCAGAGGCCACGGCCGAGGGACTGAAGATGCCTGGGTGCAGAGAGCTGCAGGGCCAGCATGTGCTGGGCTGCGTGAGCAGCAGCAAAGGGATGGGGTGGACGGCACAGCACGAAGGGTGCTGAGAGATGAGGCTGGGGAAGTGGGATGGGGCCGGTCAGGGGACCAACCCCCTGCCATTTACCAGGCTAAGCAATCTGGGCTTATCTGCTACAGGCAATGAGGCACCTCTGAAGGAGTTTGGAGCACGTCAGGGACTTAATGAGAACGGACAGAAGCTGGGAAGACAGGAAGGAGACGGACAGACAGGTTGCAGCCTAGGGAAGCAGACGCTGAATCTGTCATGAGGCGTGGCAGTGGACACAGAGAGATCTTATTCCCCTCCGTACACTCCACCCACACAGAAGGTGCCCGGGAAACACTAAAGGAACAAACGTGCATTCGAAAGGTGGCCTCCATGCCTGCCTCTCCCCACCCGACACGTGCTCTCAGCTCTGGCCATAGCAGCCACAAGGTTTTCACCTTCTCCTCGGGCAGCCGAAACCATGAGGACGTGCGATTCCTCCACGGCTGGAGAGGCTTAGGAGGTGCTAAGTGAGGGCCCCTGGCTGATGCCCCCAGCCCTTGCCCCACGTCCAGGCCAGGGAGGTCACGTCCCACAGAGCCTTGGCACGAGGCCAGGAGGGTCTGGAAGGCCGGCAGAAGGCTCACCTGTGGAAAACCCCATTTTTTTGTGGCACTTGGTAAATTCGATATTGAAATAGGTGACCAGGGCGTGGACGTAGTCATTGCGCTGTATCTGCAGGCAGAAGGCGGATGTGAAGGACAGCTCCTCCGTCTTCACCGTGTAGATGTCCACCTCCTGCAGCCCAGAGAAGAGAGAATGCGGACCCTTAGTGCCTCCACCGGGTCTGGGCCGTCCCCAGCTTCATTCCCCAGGGAGACTATGGATGGCAGACTCCCCAGGGTGTCATGGCTCTCTGGGGGGACTAGGAGAGAGGGGTCTCCGGGTGGGGAAAAACTGATGCAAAGCATCCTGGGGACTTCAAAGCCAAGTCCTGTCTCCACAGGAGGGCAGTGGACAGAGGTGCAGGTGAGGTCAAGGCAGCCAGCCAGCCCAGAGCCTTGTTACAGTGCGGGCTGGCAGCCGTGACATCCTCTGACCTGTCGGTTGGGAAGAGGGTGGGACTGCAGGTGCAGGGGACTGTGGGAGCCCTCGATGTCAGTGACACCACTTCAGATGCAAGCCCAAGGACGGGGAACAGGACTAAAGGTCCCTGTGAGCCCAGGTCAGGCGTGCAGAATTCGATGGGGTTGGAAAGCCAGTCCCCTCTTACCCCGAGAATGCAAGAGCCCTGGGGAGCATCCCCAGGTAGTGGCTGCCGTGGCCTCCTGCACTCCCCCTGGGAGGATGCACTCACCGCCTACCAGGCAGCCAATCCTTCCCCGATGTCTCCAGTCATCAGGTCCTGCTTCGAAACTAGCGAGCAGGGCCCACACCAGCCTCTGTAACTTCCACCCACGGAACAAGCCAACGCCCACTCGTGCTCACGTGCGTCCCCTAAACCTTTTCTTCTCCAGCGTAATCTGCCCCTCCTGAGTCACGACTTCTGACGCCTTCACCCTCTTGATTTGGGACCCACTTCTAGCAGCCTCTGACCTCAAAGCGCGCTCTGCCGGCTCCCGCTGCCTTTAGCCGGCCAAGCCCCTCCCCACAACATCACTCTCATAATCCTTTTTTCTGGGACCCGAGTGCAGGGGGGAGGGTCCTTCATTACATGTCACCCTGTTAGTTGGGGCCACTGCCCCCGTTGGGGAAATCTTTTCAGCCCCAGTACCTGTCAGCTTATGACGTTTGCCATCCCTCTCGGCCACGTGTCCGCAGATCCCTCCAGCCCCAAAACTCTTAGAGCAGCTGTGCTTAACTGTGATTTTGTTAAGGGCTTCGGCAGAGTCCACTGGGCTGGGCTCACGCTGTCTACATTCGCTGACGTTTCCTCTGCTTCTCCAATGGGGCCAGCCCGCCAGGCTCCAGGCTCCTTCCAAGGTCCCTGTCCCTTTCTCTCGGGCGCCCTCTGCCACGGGCCCCGCCTGGTCTTTCCACCCTGCTTCTGGTTCATCTCAGGGGTCTCACCACCTCTGCCCCCATCCCCACAATTAGACCGGAGCCCTTTCGACGCAGGGTCTGGACGTTATGGTCTGTGCGCCCTCAGTGAGCGATGTAACCCCTGACACGCACCACTCTTCTCAAACTGTCTCCCTGCCTGAGGACTCTCCTTCAGACCCACCAACTAATCTCTCTGAGATGCATTCACACTGTGCCACTCCCTGGATCTAAAGCCTTCCACGACTTTCTGTGGTTTACCTAAAACTATCCAAGCCTCTTGGCCTGGACTCAGAGAGGGATGTGGGAGGTAGACCCCGTGACCCAGCTGGACCTGGTTCCTTTCTCCTCTGTGCTCCCCTCACTTCTTTACCACTCTCCTCGTGCACAAGAGCAGTGATGTGCCTGCGCATGTGCACACACGCACGGAAACACCCCATCTATCAGGGACTCCGTCTCTCTAGGGTCTCAGATGTCCATCAACCAATGTCAGCCACCAATGCCCTGACAGTGTTCTCTAGGTCCTATGGACATTTTCTTCTTTTTTTTTTTTTGCGGTACGCAGGCCTCTCACCGTCGTGGCCTCTCCCGCTGCGGAGCACAGGCTCCGGACGCACAGGCTCAGCGGCCATGGCTCACGGGCCCAGGCGCTCCGCGGCATGCAGGATCCTCCCGGACCGGGCACGAACCCGCGTCCCCTGCCTGCATCGGCAGGCGGACTCTCAACCACTGCGCTACCAGGAAAGCCCAACATTTGCCTCTCAATAGGGGCCTCTGAAGGAACAAAAACCGTCCAGACTGAAAGTATGATCTGTGTTAGAATGGGCGCGAGGGAGGAGACTGCTGGTCTCTGGAGTGGGGACAGGCAGTGTGTGTGTGTGTGTGTGTGTGTGTGTGTGTGTGTGTGTGTGTGTGTGTGAGTCAGCTGTGGCTGGGCCTCAGAGACACAAAGGCCTCTGGTCGGGGCCCTCCCTCCTCTCAGGCCCAAAGTGTCCAGAGGTAGACACGTTATCCTGGCCCCCAGAGCCCTGATCCCTTTGCCAGAAGGCTTTCTCTTTCAGCAGCCGCAGCAGCATCTCTGCCACCCCAGCGAGACCCCTGGTTCGGCCTCAGGCCGCCCCACCAGGCGTAGGGCTCCGCAGGCATCGGTGACTCAGAGGGGCCCCGGCCGATGCTGTCCCCATCACCACATCATGTTACAAATGGGTGTCTCAGAGCAGAAGTCTGGTCAAAACAGAGTCTTAATTATAATAAAGTGTCACAAGCCGCAGCGTTAATAGCGATGAAAATAGCAATTAAGTGGGTAATGAAGGGTAAGTGTTTTCCCAGGGAAGACGGTGCTGAGCGCATTAGCGAGAGCTGACGGACGGCTCTCCTGGAGGCAGAAGCAAACACAGCCATCCTTGAGCTTCTCAGAGCTCAGGAAGAAAAGTGACACACATGGAGGGCCCAGAGCTCCAACGCCCCCATCCCCACAGTCCCAGGCTGCACTCAGGGGTAACGGAGACCCTTGCCTGTTCCTGGCTGGAGGGGGAGAGGAAGGAGGGAGGACAGAGCACGCCAGTCTGGGACCAGCCTTGGACGTGCACAAGTGCCGTGGCCACACCTGCAGGGCAGGGGCAGAGAGCGACCCAGGCCCAAGCACACTGAAGGAATCTTATCCCCATGCCACCATGGGCAGATTCCTATTGGTTTCATACAGCTGCCATGCGTCATTTTGGCAAATTCAGTTGCACCAGGTGATTTCTACTCATACTACAATATTGGCAGCAATGCTCTGCACTAGGGCTGAATTATTTGGGGTGTACTTTGCTGGATCTTGTTTGGGATGCCAGAGAAAGAGAGGCTTCGGGGACAGAGGGGCTGGTGGGAAGAAATAAAAGGACGTTTGCTCCTCATCAACCCTGTCTGGACTCAGAAAGGGCCGAGTTAAGAAGCAGCAAAACCCTTCGGTGCGAGGCCAAGGCTTAGACTTGGAGCCAGAAGCCTCAGGCAGGATGTTCCAAAAGGGAGGCGGTGTCTATCTGATGGGACCTGTATGAGGTACATCTAGTTTTATTTGTCCTCTGAGGTCCCTTTTAAATGCCATGGTGACCAGGCTTGCGTTTCTTCTCAGGAAGACTGTGACCAGGGACAAGGGACCGTTCTCACCTGGACAAAGCAGCCGTTTGCATCAGTCCCGCAGAAACCTCCCCTCACCCCTGGGCTCTTCCCCGTTGCATCCACTCAGAGTTCCCGAAAAAGCAGTGAGGTGCAGAGGACCAGGGCAGGAAGGTGTGCTTCAGCAAGATGAGGGCTGGGAGGGCTGATGACAACTGACACAGTGAACCCAGATTCTTCGATTAAAACATTAACTTGAAGCCTATGAGACTGATGTCTTTCTAGACTTTAAAACAAGCAGTGAAATATCAAAGAGTTTTCCACCGTTAGGCAGGATAGATTAGCATATGTAAATGCAGATACTTAGAAAAAGGGTTGGAAAGATCAGCGCTTCCTGTGGACAGCGGTTACCTCTGGGAGGAGTGTGGGGCTGGGAGGGAGGGGAGGTCTTGGCGGGGGGGGGGGGGCTTTTATCTGTACTCTAGCAAATTTGGCACGTTTGGATATTTAGTGATAAGAATGCACTGGGCAAAGACTGGTCTGCCGAGGATGCTGGCGAGCTGTCCTCCGTCTGCGCTGAAGAAAGCCTTGGAGGACAAGATGTGAGGGCCCGTACCAACAAGGGAACTCAGGAGGAGGGGAGCTTCGTGCGGCCAGGTCAGATGTGTGCTTAGAGGTGCAGGCGTGAGGCTGCTTACACAGCAGACTGAGGTGTGGCATTTCTTGCCTAAGAGGCCAGCCCCCTTGGAATGGAGGGGCTTCCCCCAACCTGAGCCTCCAGGATGTCCTCCCTCTGATACTCCTCCAACCCCACCCGACACTCCTTCCCGCTCACAGCACCAAGGGACATGCACCGCCCACCCCCCAACTGTGCCACGTGGAGTCCAGTGGCTCTCTCTCCCTAGCTCTGCTCAGTGACGGTGCCGGCTTTGACAGGTCACCGTGGGCTGCCAGAGGCTCTGGCCAGGGTGGCCTTGCCTCACAATTTGGGGCCCTGCAGGAGCTGGCGTGGCCTTTACTCTAGGCCCAAGCGTCCAGGTGGCACAGCCAGGTTCCCGCACACCCAGGCCCGAGCAAGACGCGTCTGCAGACCTTTATTAAACAGGCATTGGTCACCACTTGCTTTGGGTCCACGATGTCCACCAGGGGCTCCTTCATGGCAACATCCCGGATGCAGGTCATGTCAAAGCCATAGACGTTCTCCCACCCTGTGGGAACAGAGCGAGAAGTGAGGGCTGGCAGCAGGACGCCCAGAAGTCTCCTGACCCTCCTGAGTCCTAGAGGGAGGGTCGGGGGCGGCTTGTGTTCCCCTGCCTGAGGACAGGAGACTTACTTGCCTGGTGGAGAGCTTTGCAACGTGCCAGACGCTCATTCACACCATCTCATTTGTACGGGTCCCGCTTTAGTGTTAGGAAAAGTAAAGCTCAGAGAGGCTGAGAAACTTCTCCAAGGTCACACAGTCAGACTGCCACAGGGTCAGGACTAGAACCCAAATTCCTGATTCTTCTGTACCTGCTCTCCTGCCCGCTCTCTGAGCCTCAGAGCCTCCTACGAACTCTCTCCTCTGCCGTCCACATTTCTACCCCGGAGCCTTTGTTCCAGTCGTTCTCCACACCTACAAGGCCCATCTCTTTCCTTCCTCCCATCCCCGCCAGCTGAACCTCTCAAGCAGCAGAAAGAAACATGGGCTTTCAGTGAAACAGGCTGCAGTTTGAATGCCAGCACCACCACTTACTGGCCAGGCCCTTGTGCAAATTTCCTAACCTCTCTGAACCTCCATTTTCTCAACTGAAGAAATGAGGGGCAGGGGCAGGGGTGGTCCAGGAGAGGCCTTGACTTTCTCACACACCATGATGTTCTCACTAAGGATCCATCTCATAAGACACAACCCCCCCGTTGGGGCACAAAACACCCCAAAAGTGCTCCTTGGCCCCTTGGGGCTGTTCACAAGATGCTTTAAGCAGGGGACGTATTCAGGATGCAGGGTTGAAGAGTAAATGAATGCCGGTCTGATGGTCCAAGATCACCCTTAAATGGTGGTAATCATTGATTGATCACCTAGCCCTGGCCACACCCTTCACTGAATCTCCCCAGCAACCCCGGGAGGATACCTCTATATGACAGATAAGAAAACAGGGGCTTGCAGAAGCTGGCATCCGGCTCACATGCGGTATCTGGCCCAATATCCCACAGCAGGGAAACTGTGGAGCTGAGGTTCAAACCCAGCTTGGGTCCTAATCCTTCAGCTGCACTGACTCAGTCGTGACAGCAACCAGGAATGCCATTTGCTCTCCCCACAGCGCAGAGAGTGTCTTAGCGGAGTCTTTAGTTACTGGCCAGCTGAAATCTCACTTGTCCGTTTACTCAGAGGGGTTTAGAAACACACTGCAGTAGAGACGCCTTTCTCTAAAATCTTACAGGATTACATTTTTTTTTAAAATGTTCACCAAACAAATGGTACCTTAGGGAACTCATGAGCCTGCATGTGTTTAGGAGACGGGGGGTGGGAGGAGGGAGGTGTGAATGGTCAGGGAAAGCTGTGCCCCTTTTACTCAAAGACCTTCCTCTGGGAGAAGAGGCCAAGAAAATAATCATCTCCCAGAGGGTGAGCACTTGTGAAATTCTGGCTTGAGGATAAGATGCCAGTCAGGTCCCATTATATACACGAGGCTGGTGCCAAAGTCCCAACTGAACCTACCTATGTTTGGGGAAGTGTGTCAACAGCACATGCTTCAGGGGAGACCTCCTTCTAGAATCTGGAAATAGCTGTCCGTGCTCACCCAGATAGAACATGCACACCAAAACACACTGCCTTTGTTTAAAACCCCTTTTCAAGAGATCTGCAGCCACATACCTGACCTTTCCCTCTCCCAGCCCTGCCTTTTTTTTTTTTT
>RJWK010068595.1:0-11331 GCA_004363435.1 Platanista minor
ACTGCAGTAGGAAAAGGGCCCCATCACAGAGTCATTTGTCTTTTCATGTGATTGCTTCGACCCTAAGTGCCTTGCTGTGAATATTTAAAGAACTTGGCGAGATCAGAGACGGACCTGAAAGGCATGACCCTGTCCTGCTGCCATGTCTCCAGCCATGCCCTCACCTCTGCTATGGATGCTTTCCTTCCCCCAACTCAGCCTGCCACACTTCTACCTCTTCTTTGAGGTCCTTCTCAAGTGCCACCCTCTACATAAATTTCCTCCCTGATCCTTGCAAAAGGATGACATCCCTCACTGCAGCCACCTAACAGAGACAAGAAACCCTCACCTGTATGTTCAATCATAGGTTAGCTTAGAAGTTAAATTGCCCTGGTGCTTCTTCATGACTTTTGAGGGTGAAAGCATTCTGAGACTGCATGAAGACAGCAATTTCACAATACTATTTCACTAACCATAAAAACACCAACATTTGTGCTGTTGGGATGAGTGCTGTTATCATCAAGTGGTGGCAACATTCTTACCAGATTATCCAGCATCCGCATGAGCGCTTCAAACTCCTGCTCACCAATCTGCCATTTGGGAGGCGATCCGCTGCCCTCCCCTGCCGGGGACCCAGGGGAACGGGATTTGGCCTTGTACTTCCCAGGATCCAAGAGGACTAAATTGTCTGGCCCTCCTGCACTGGCCAGAGTTCGAACCTTTTCCAAAACAAGCAAACACTATAGTTGGAGTTCCTTACTGATCAAGGGGGTCAGATGCCTATGAGAGATCACTTCAACACAACTGTAGGTTTCAAAAGAAACCACATCATTATAAGAATAAAAAATGTGAGACAGACACTGATAGACAAATCACAAGGTTATTTTCTGAAAGTTTTCTTTAGCATGAAAAAATATTGGGCACTCATACTAGAAGGACAAATGGGAAGACAAAGCCCTCCCAAGGCCATATGAAGGGGACTGGGGGCTGCATCACCACACAGACACAAGCCAGAGTGACAGTGAGGAACGCACACAGGGGCCGAGCAGACTCAGCACAAGCAGAGCCCACTGCCAGGAGACTGTGGGCACGTCTCTACTCCTGCACCCACTTTTTCAAAAAGAGTGCATGGAGCTCAAATGAAATGACATGTAGTAACATAAATAAGGCACCTGATAGCAGGGTTGGCATATGCTAGTACTCCATCAATGGTAGTGACTTACGTATTTGAAAAATAAAAAGTTAGAAATGAAAAGACCAATAATCATTTGCCGAGTTAAATCAGTGAATCAGATGATCCCTGGTCATCTTTCAAATCCATGAGCTCATCTTTAGCAAAGAAATCGCTCACAGACTCACTGCTGCAAAACAAGTATCAAAAATCTATGGGTGGGCTTCCCTGGTGGCGCAGTGGTTGAGAGTCCGCCTGCCGATGCAGGGGACGCGGGTTCGTGCCCCGGTCCGGGAAGATCCCACATGCCGCGGAGCGGCTGGGCCCGTGAGCCATGGCCGCTGGGCCTGCACGTCCGGAGCCTGTGCTCCGCAATGGGAGGGGCCACAGCAGTGAGAGGCCCGCGTACCTCAGAAAAAAAAAAAAAAAAATCTATTGGAACCCCACAAACACCTAAGTATAATACAGACCAAACGGAACGGCCACCACCTACCTGGATCTCACATGCAACCACAAGGTTATGGATGTAATAGAAGGCCTCCTCAACACTCTCTCCAACGGATACAAGCCCGTGATTCCGGAGAATAAGAACCTAAAGGGAGGAAACAGGAAAGCTCTATGGACCTAGGCAAGAAGACAGATACGTTTTTCTTCTTTCCTCTGTAATTTAAATACCAGATTAGATGCCTACTGACCTTGCTTTTAGGCCCCAAATTTTTCTGAATTAAAACTTTTTCTTCCTCATCAACCAGAATCCCATGATAATCATGATAAGCCACTTCTCCAAGGGAAAGTGCCTCTGGGGAGATTGGCAAGAGGCCACATTTCATCGCAGAGACCTAGAGAACAAGCAGCACCATCAACGAAGACAAATCAGGAGCTACACACTGACGACATGGCAAATGCTTTCCTCAAAAACATAAAGGGGGGAACATATTTTACTTTGTTTTCCTTTCAGAAATAAATGAACCCACGAATTTAAGATAAACCTTATTTCTGGGGCTCACCACCAATCTATTTTTAAAAATCAAAGGCACCACTGTCAAGGAAGGCCTCAAAAGAAATTCCACATCTTTCTGGATTTCTCCCACACTGATTATAAACACCAAGTGAACTCAGATTTAATGAGTCCTGGGTTTACTGCAAGGAGAGATAATGGCTTCCTCTGAATGAGTCACAACATTGCAAAGACGGGTTTCTGAAGAGCTTTAAGGTTTTGTGTACTTTTTGTCTTAGGTTGTAGGTGAGATAGGAATACCTGAAAGTCAGATAAAAGGAGATTTGTAAAGGTTTAGGATAATTATACTATATAAATTCTCTACATTTATTTAAGTGAAAAATCTAAGTGTCCATATAGCCCTTTAATGTCCTTAACTTTCCCAAACTGACTTTAGAATATGCTAATTTTAAAGGTCTTCTACCTAGACTAACAGGCCCCAAAGATTTAAATAATACATATGTAACAATTTCTTACAGAAAAGTTAATCTAAAAAGACAATACCACAAGAAAAGGCAGTACCATATTTAATTCCTTTCACAACATCAGCCTTTCTATAAGAAGACATTTCCTTACAAAGTAAAGTTACTTTGAAAATTTTTAAAACAAATTATATGCTATTTGTAATAACCATAAGTCTCAAAGCTATCTCTAATGGTTCTTTAAAATGCATGGACTTTTCTTCTTTTTTCTGCATCGATTTTTTGGCGTTGGAAGAGCATGCATTCTTTTAAGAAAAAATTACATTATTTGGAGAATGATATAACTAATAAAACTGATGATGACATCAAGAACCACATCTTCAAAGTAAAACAAACAAACCAGATCCAACATTCATCCAAACAACCCAAGATCTATGACTTTAAAACATCAAGAGAGAGTGAAATTCAGTATTACTTAATCAGTGAGGTCATCTGTCAAACAAATAAGCCCAGGAAACCATTAAAGTATAAAACTGATGATAAAAAAGACAATTCTAGACAGTTCTTGAGTGCTTCGCTTTCACATGACTGTACCAACAACCAGAAAGTACATTTTCATACATACTGAGGGGTCCGAGGCTTGGTCAGGTGGCCTGTTTGCACCAGCACGGTCCAGGCCTGGTGATCAGGATGGGGCAGGCTCCTGGCAAGCTCAGGGCTCAACGGCCAAGTCTCCTAAGAGTCTGCACTGTCTGTGCCCTCTTCCCCCTTCTTTTTTTATTTTTTGGCTGCGCCGCACAGCTTGAGGGGATCTTAGTTCCCCAACCAGGGACTGAACCTGGGCCAGGGCAGTGAAAGTGTCAAACTCTAACCACTGGACCACCAGGGAACTCCCTTCCCCAGCATTACTCTCCCCAGTCACGATCCAGCCTGGGTTTCGCTACTCCAGGCGGATCATCTGTGGGAGGCTGGCCGGTGTGTCTCTTGGCCTCAACCCCTCCATCACAGACCTGGCACCTTCCCCTCAGCCCGTCAAGCAGGTTCAAGTCTCCTGCATTCCACAAACCCTTGCCTGAGCCCAGCGTCCCCCACCTACCACCTCACCTCACCCTCCCTCCTCTTCCCACTTCTCTTCTCAACCAAGAAGTCTCAATTCACTGCTGTCATTCTGCACTTCCCAGTCTCCCATACAGTGAAATCTCACTCTCCTCTTCAACATTGATTTTCTAATCGTTAAGTCTTAAAACATTTTCAGACTTATTACATGTTTTTCAAAATCAGACAGTAAATGGACCCCTTAAAATATATTCTTTTAAGAAAGTCAAATGTAGTGAGGAAAAAAGAATTTTCTAATCCAACAAAATGAGGTTTGTTGACTTGGTGCAACAAGAGAGGGCAATTTAGAGGAAATGTGAAGTGCCGCTCACTGAACGGCTTTAAACTTGAAGTCTCTACCAGGGCAGCTCACTCACCGCGGCCCCTGCTGGCGTGTGAACATGCACAACGCATTTCGCGTCCGGGCGTGCAGCGTAAATGGCAGAATGTAACGTGAAGCCAGCCTGATTTACCCCTAGATTAGTACTTCCACGGTCCACTGCCTCTCCTTGTAGATTGACTTTAACCTGAAATAAGAAAGCAAGATCTTAAATATCAAGAGGATTTCATGTTATCCTAACCAGAAATTACTTAAACCAAAGTTTAAAGTGTTTATAACTAATTTTAAAAGTTTTTCCCTCAGTTAATCATACAAAACATAGAGTTTTTCCTCTTTCTTGGATTTTACATGTCTAACGAGATTAGACGGTATTTAAGTATCTAATATGACCTACATATACTTGATGCCCAAGAAGGGAAGGACACTCTTACCAAACTGGACGCAGTCACTTCACTGTAGAGAAGTCCAAAAGGTACAATGAGGAAGTGTTCCTGCTCGGAGCTCACTCTGGTCTGTGGGGAGAATTACTGAGTTAGCTCAAAAATCCTATTGAAATTATTTGCATCTCTTTCAGTCCGCACACTCACGGGTTTTCTGTGAGCATTAACTGAGCTACATAGGGACGCACTTAAGTACAGTGCCTATCACAAAGCTAAGGGGTACTGAAAGCTTTCTGTTATTATGTAGTAGTAACTTACTGGGTACGTGAAGTGCATCTTGGTCACATTCATGATAATTAACTTTATAAAGAAAAAACCTTCTGGTGGTTACCAAGCCAGTATCATGTGCAAAAAGGTGACACTCCTAAAGGGTGTAATAATGAAAACCAAACCTTACTTTTTAAAAGTCAAAATGGTTTTGTTTTTTTTTAAGTACTCAAAACCTATAGGATAGTGAACAATCATACAAATCACAAATAAGAGAGCGTTCTTCCTTTCTGCCTGACCAAAAGTCTCTACACATAACATCCTCACTCCCCTGGTATCTTTCTTCCTTCCACAATATAGTTTTCTTTCAACAATACAGATTTGTCACATACGATGGACATGTGCTAGATGCTAGTCATGTAGTGAGGTGGCGGGGCGGGGAGGAAGACTCCTGCCCTCACAAAAATTTAGTCTAATTTTTATCAATATAATGATTTTGGGATAGACTCAAAAGACTTCCCAAAGCTATTAGGATGGAATACATTTACTACTGGACTGAGAATTCTAACTAGGGTCGGGTAGGTGGAATTAAATGTTTGTTGAAAAGGCCTTATGCTGTTTAGTCCAACTTCCTAACCAGCACAGTGACTTCTATAGTGGCCCAAAAGAAACACACACGGAGCAGAGGGGTGTCTGCTTGGACAGTGCAGTGATGCCCTCACATGGCCGGCCTCGTTCCTTCATTCAGCAAATAGTCCCAGAGGCCTTCTGCACCTGGATGCTAGGGTACAGCAGTAAACAAACAGAAGCTGGAGAGGCCTAATCATTAAACAATCTCTCTCACACTGAGCAGAAATCTGTCTGTGGCGTGCAACACAGAACGAGGTCTACCTCCGCCCTAAACTGTAGTTTAGTCCTGGGACATCTGAAACTATCCCATCTCCTCCACGTCGCCTTCACACGAAACTCACTGGATTTCCTCAGCACACTAGAATGCGGACCCACAGTCATATAAGACCTGAGTTAAAACCTAGTACTGTCTATGCTGCTCTGGGGACCCTGGGCTCCTGGTCTCCTCACCCATGAAGTGGGGATGAAAGGGGCTTGTACTCACAATAAAGCTTTCAATAAATGGCATCTCTTAACTATTACACTACTGCAATATTATTAGTGGTAGTAGGAAAGCCATCTCTACAATATCCATTCTCTATAAATCTCTACTACTAGGTCTCTACTCCTTTTTAGTTGTTTCAAAAATGCTGGAAATTCCCTGGCAGTCCAGTGGTTAGGACTCCACATTTTCACTACCGAGGGGCCAGAAGTATTTGGGCCTTTCCAAAATTTTGGGCCTTTCCCCCAAATATTTTCCCATTAATTTTAAGTTAGCCAGATTTTTTAACCCTAAAGTCAGTTCTTTTATTTTATAAAGGATGCTGATCTTTTTAACTATCTAAATCAAAACCATGCAAATACCCCAATTCCCAAACTGGGTCAAAACTAAACTTAAACAAGGAATTACTCTGTGTATTTACTGGCTGGCATGAAGAAAAATAAGGTTGGAAACAGGGAAAAATTAAATGTCAGATATTTTTAATTTTATTTATTTATTTTTTTGGCTGCGTCGGGTCTTCGTTGCTGTGCGCGGGCTTTCTCTAGTTGCGGCGAGCGGGAGCTACTCTTTGTTGTGGTGCGTGGGCTTCTCATTGCAGTGGCTTCTCTTTTTGCGGAGCATGGGCTCTAGGTGCGTGGATTTCAGCTGTTGCAGCACGCAGGCTCAGTAGTTGCGGCACACGGGTCCTAGAGTGCACGGGCCTCAGTAGTTGTGGCGCATAGGCTCTTAGAGCGCAGGCTCAGTAGTTGTGGCACACGGGCTCAATAGTTGTGGCTCACAGGCTCTTAGAGCACAGGCTCAGTAGTTGTGGCGCATGGGCTTAGCTGCTCTGTGGCATGTGGGATCTTCCCAGACCAGGGATCGAACCAGTGTTCCCTGCACTGGCAGGCAGATTCTCAACCACTGTGCCACAAGGGAAGTCCCATGTCAGATATTTTTGCTTATTTTAAAAGGTTTTATTTTGAAACATACATGTAAAAAAGTATTTAGCAGGTATACGTAAAATTTAAGTAAAATAATAAACACCCATGTACCTTTCAACCAGCTTCAGAAACAAGATAAATCTAATATTTCTGAAGCTGTTTCTTTCCCCCCATATCCCATAAGTAATCACTATCCTGAGTTATGTGTTAAGCATTTTCTTTCTTTTCCTTACAGTTTTACTTTGTATATATTCATCCCTAAGCAATAGATTGCTTAACTTTTATCTGTTTGTGAACTTCATGTAATTGCAATCATACTGTATTTTTCGGTGACTTTTTTTCCTCAACACTATTTCTGAGATTCCTCCAGATGATATACAACATGGCAATAAGTTATTCATTCTCACTGCTATATAGTGTCTATTGGATGAATATACAATTTATGTATCCATCTTCTGTCAATGGACGTGGTTTTCATTTTGCCATTAAAAACAATGCTATGAACATTCTTATACCTGTCTCCTAGTGCACATGGTACAAGTTTCTCCAGGGTAACAAAGTAGGAGGTGAAGCCAAGTTATTTTCCAAAGGGCCTAATTAAATGTACACTCCTGCTAGTAGTATATGATGGTTCTGTGCTTCTGCAACCATCTTTCCTAAAATTAAGTCTGATGTCTGTGAAACGGTATTCCATTGGGACTTTACAATTCCCCAGTTACAGCTGAGTTGAGCAACATTTCATGTTTTGTGAGCCAGTCTTATTTCCCCTTCTGGGAAATTCCTGTAAATTGACTTGTCTTTTGTCCATTTTATACTGCTTTGCTTACTGATAATTCTTTATCTATTCTGGATATTAATTTCTTGTTGGCTAACCGTGAGGCAAAATCTTCTAGGTTGTAAGCTTTTATTTTCACTCTCTTTAATGATGAGAAATTTGTTTATTTTAATGTAGTCAAATGATTTATTCATCTTTTCTTTTATGATAAGTGCTTCTGTGTCTTAAGACAACTTTCCTTAAGTCAGAGGTTAAAGATAAATGATTTTCACTTATACTGATCCTAAAATTTTTTAAGTATTATCTTTCACATTTAATGCTTAATTCATTGTTATTGCTTTGTGACTCTATACAGTATAAGATAAGAATCCAATCCAATTTTCCAATTCTGATTTTTCAATCTAATTGTGCTAGCACCAGTTATAGCCTGGTCCATCATTCTTCCCTTGGTGATCTGCAATGCAGACTCTTTTGTATATCTCTCTTTTTTTTTTTTTAATATTTATTTATTTGGGTGCACCGGGTCTTAGTTGAGGCATGCAGGATCTTCACTGCAGCATGTGGGATCTAGTTCCCTGACCAGAGATTGAACTCAGGCCCCCTGAACTGGAACCATGGAGTCTTAACCACTGGACCACCAGGGAAGTCCCTGTACATAAAGATCCACTTCTGGGCTCTGTCCCACTGGTTTATCTGTTTCTGCCTTTCCCCAAAGCACACTATTTTAGTTACCCATCACTTTATAAGTTTGACACTTGACAGGAAAAAATATCCCCTTACCTAGTTCTTCAGGAGTTATCTATTCTAGGCCTTTTTTCCTCCACATAAGCTTTAGAAGCACGCTCATGCTATCAGGTCCCACATCAAAAAAATACTGCATAACCAGTTTTACTCGTTTTTTTCTTTGTCTATGTATATATATATACACACACACACACACACACACACACACACACACATAATTCATATAGCTATAAACAGTATACATTTTATGTTTTCTCTTTTATAATAATTATTTTCCATGGTTTCACATGGTTTTTATCAATTATTTTTCATAGTATGTAACATTCCCTCAAGCTGATGTTGAATAACTGAGCCATTTCCCACCTACTGATGGATATTAAGACTCAAATTTTTTTATTATTATAGATAATGCTATAATAAATTATTTATACATCATGTTTTCTTCTTTGACTTCTTTCTTTAACATATATTTCCAAGAGTGAGCTTAACAGATCTACATATTATAATGGTAAAAGCTTAAAATTTACAATTTTCAGAATCTGAAACAAAAAGGAGAAAGTGCTAAATACTGAAGTAGATGGAAAAAAGAGAGGACATTTCGAAGTAAGTTTTCTAGTCCCTGATGGCCTAGCACTGGTCTAACCGCGAGTCTTCCCACATCTAACGCCCCTTCTCTGTGCGCAAGGAATGAGCACTAACATCATTCACCAAAAACCAAATACACCCGACTCACTATCTCTGGCAGAGATCCCTATCATGTCCTCAGAACACAGTCAACTGTGGACCCACCGCCACCTCTGGAGCCCACCACCTCGGAGAGTTAGCATTCCTTGGAATCCAGAATGGAGGTAAACCTAGCACTCCACTGACACCAAGAGGCATTTAGGGACGGAAAGACCCTGCCACCAGCTAAGTGCCACCAAGAGAGGAACCCCAGCTCGTGTGCCAACTGGGCTATCCTGTCTTTTGACACCCCCGCTCAAAAGCGTCTCTAAATCCAATGCAATCTTAAGACAGAGATGTAATTCAGACAATCATCTCCAATCCTCTAACACCTGTTAGCACTTTTAAATCCCTTAAGCAGAAAATCCCTATTGCCCTCCTTCAAAGAAAGGGCACGATGACCTGTTAGCACTTTTTGGCTGCGCTGATACTGTTAATGTTTCTTTTCTGTTAAATCTATATATGATAACGCCTAGACTGTGAAACCAAAACATGGATGCTATAAATAGTTAAAAAAACAAAAACAAAAACTTTCTTCCTCAAAGATTCTCAAGTTCACAAGATATAAGAAATACGTTTTGCAACTTGAATTTCTTTTTTACTCAGTGTTAAGTCCCAAACAGATCACTTACAGAAAAGTAAACACCTAACTAATATTTTAATTCTACCAAGTCCTAAATAATTAAAGGGGAAAAAAATGAGCAATTTAAGCAATTCAAACTTATTTAAATAGCATTCATAATAGGACTCATAGTAAACAGCTTTAAAACGCCCCCCCCTCCCGAGAATGTAAGGCTGGCATTAAGCCAAGGATTACATTTCCTCTTAGCAACGTAACATTTTCATGAAACTAATTTTTAGGCAACCACTTAGCATTAAATCTCTACCCAGGGGCTTCCCTGGTGGCGCAGTGGTTGAGAATCTGCCTGCCAATGCAGGGGACACAAGTTTGAGCCCTGGTCTGGGAAGATCCCACATGCCACAGAGCAACTAGGCCCGTGAGCCACAACTACCGAGCCTGCGCGTCTGGAGCCTGTGCTCTGCAACGAGAGAGGCCGAGACAGTGAGAGGCCCGCGCACCACGATGAAGAGTGGCCCCCACTCACCGCAACTAGAGAAATCCCTCCCACAGAAACGAAGACCCAACACAGCCAAAAATAAATAAATAAATAAATAAATAAATAAATTTATTTAAAAAAAAAAATCTCTACACAGGAGTTCTGTCAAGTATAATTAGCCACAGAGGCCAGCAATTTCCACGCAGGCACAAGGAAGAGAGACAACACTTGTGGGAGGCTAACTGGATCCACTGACCAAATATCAAAAGGCACCATGGGGTCCCATTTGATAATTTACTAAGGCAGAAGTTCAGTTCAACTGGAGGCTTCACTCCATCATTCAGCCAAGAGTTCAGTGTGTGCCTCCTCTGTGCCCAGCACAGGAATTCTTCCCAGGACACGGCCGGAGGCTCCCTTCATGGAGCTGATGTGGACGACGAGCAAACGTACAGTATGGATGATGGTAACTTCTGTGGGGGAAATAAAGCAGGCGTGCTAGGGTGGAAGTAACATTCCACAAGCACGACAGCATGCATACAACAGGGTCAGGTCTGCGTTTTGAAAGGTTCACTTTCAAAACAAGTGGCAATGTTGAGAACAGAGGGGAGGGTAACTCGGTATATCTGGCAAAGATCCCTACCACGTCCCAGAAGCACAGTGCACTGTTCACAAAGGTGGGCTTCAGACTACCTTCAAAGAGCATTCCCTGGAGTCAAGAATGGAGCTGGGAACCTCCCTGGTGGTCCACTGGGTAAGACTCCATGTGCCCAATGCAGGGGACCCGTGTTCAATCCCTGGTCAGGGAACTAGATTCTGCATGCATGCCACAACTAAGAGTTTGCATCACAGCCAAAGCAAATGAATAAATACTTAAAAAAAAAAAAAAAAAAAAAAAAGAATGGAGCTGAACTAAGCACTGCTGGTTATGAGTCCACAAGTAAAAAACACCTACGCATGTGTATTAAGTATTGTGTGTAGTGAGTGTGTTGAGTATGGAGAAAAGGGTAAAACGATTTAAACGTCTGTTAATGCTGGTTATCTCAAGGGGGATAAGAGTATTCACAGGATTATGATTTCTTCTTTCAACGTCTATGTAAAGCACGCTTGCCACAATAAGCACACACTATATTCATAATTTAAAATATCCGGGCTTCCCTGGTGGCGCAGTGGTTGAGAGTCCGCCTGCCAATGCAGGGGACACGGGTTCGTGCCCCGGTCTGGGAAGATCCCACATGCTGCGGAGCGGCTGGGCCCGTGAGCCATGGCCGCTGAGCCTGCGCGTCCAGAGCCTGTGCTCCGCAGCGGGAGAGGCCACAACAGTGAGAGGCCCGCGTACCAAAAAAAAA
>RJWK010068596.1:0-11332 GCA_004363435.1 Platanista minor
AGATAGCTAGTGGGAACCAGCCACATAGCACAGGGAGATCAGCTCGGTGCTTTGTGACCACCTAGAGGGGTGGGATAGGGAGGGAGGGAGGGAGATGCAAGAGGGAGGAGATATGGGGATATATGTATACGTATAGCTGATTCACTTTGTTATACAGCAGAAACTAACACACCATTGTAAAGCAATTATACTCCAATAAAGATGTTAAAATATATATATATATATATATATATATATATATATATATATATATATATATATATATATCTCCAGGAAAAAAAAAAAAACACACGCACAACTTTAATTACATGGGAGTGTGATTAATTTCAGGCATATAACTCTGAACTCTTAGATACAGGAAATCCTTCTTCTATTTTCTTTTCTACTGACCCCACAGTCAGATACAAACTGACTCTGTTTTTAATGCCTTTTGATTTCTGGTTGACCCCGCAGATAACTTGAAATTTTACCTAGGCTTGCTGTGACAGTATTACTGATGGAGACTGGAAAGCTGAATGCTGTAGAAGTCCATCCTTTATCTTTTTTTTTTTTTTGCCCACAATCTAGGCAGACGTAGCTAAGCAAATTGAAGCCGATCATGGATGGCGTGATAATTTCATAGGATGTAATATCCAGTTCTAAGAATTCAGAAAAGAAAACAAAGAGCCTGGAGAGGAAAAGAAATAATTATATGCTGTCTTATATTCTTTCTGTGATGTTCAGAAATCAAAGCATAGCATCTCAAGGGTGGATGGTGGTCATCCAACACAGCTCTTAGCAGCAGGCTGCTGTGGGATTACCCAAAGTGTATAGAATAATGTACCGAAAGTGTATGCAGTAGTGCTGTAGAGACACAGGAACATACCTCACCATTTGCCACGTGGCTACATGAACTGGTGCATCAAGTCAGAGAGCAGCTGGGGCGGAGGTTGGAGGGTGTGTAAGGCATCCAAGGCAGTTTAGGGGAGTGACTCCATTACTGGAGTGGTTGGCATCGTCAGGACAAAATCCACAGCCAGGGACTCCCCTGGCGGTCCAGTAGTTAGGATTCTGAGCTTTCACTGCAGGGGGCACGGGTTTGATCTCTGGTCGGGGAACTAGGTTCCTGCAGGCTGTGGGGCACGGCCAGAAAATTTTTTAAAAAAATAATAATTAAAAATTTTGAAAATAGCTTAAAAAAAATACACAGCCAAGTATTACAGTCGTAGGTAACAAGCTATCCTTTATACTGTCTTCTTTTATGTCTTGCTTTATGATCTACAAAGCACTTTCACATTTAACTCCTCTAAACCACTTTATGATATGAATCCCCATGCCACCTTCACAGAAAACACTGAGGCTCAGAGAGGTCTGGCAATCTGCCCTGGGACTCCTGCTTCTCATGGCGGTGCAGGGACTAACTCAAGCCACTGACTTCAGTTTCCAGCTCTCTCTTCCCTAAAACAAAGCTCCCTACTTTTATGCTTAAGGTTTTTCTCTATTTATTCTCCAAGTATTTCCAAATATCAAAAGGTATGAAGATGCTCTGCATCCTTCTTTATGATGACGGTGGCTGGCATCTGATATTCTCTTAGACATATACCCTGTCTTTCCACCTAACTTCAGGCCCTTCTGGGAAACAACTTTTATCGTGAGCATTCCACACACAGTGTTCATCTGATACATCCTTCTTTGTGATATCAGTATGAAACCCTTGCGGGGGCTGTTATTTACAGATATTTTTCTGAACTCTCTCTTTCGTCATTCAGTGGTGTCTTGGTCCATTTGCCTATAGTAATGAACCCTTAATAGGCCGCTGCTGTGCTTGGAAATGGAGATTTATCCTGTGGTAAAGCAGAGATTAGATGTGAAATGTAGGCCTGGATCTACTGTAAATTTGTGTGCCCTTCCAGGTTTGATAGAGGGAGGATAATCCGAGGGACATCAGGGAACTCCTGAGACCCTACGGAGCATGAGTTACACGACAGAGAGAGCACTGGTTTATGAGTCGGAAGACCCGGGTTCTAGAAGTGGCTTTGCTAATACTGTATTATAGGACGTTGTTGAGGCCACTCATTCAGTCTCTAAATTTCCATTCTTTCATCTGAAAAATAAAGATTAATGTTACTGACTGTGTGAAAGCAGCCTATGAAGTGCTATAGAAATTTAAGATAAAATTGCCATAGTATACATATTTTATGAAAACCATAATAATGTATTTCCTTTGCAAATGCTGAATCAGTCTCTTAAAATACACCCCATGAAAACATTTTTTCATGCAAACTCCTATCCCTTTGATTACTATTGTAAATTTCAAGCTATTGTAAATCATGAACAGCAAAAATAGAGAGATATGGTACCATACATAACAGTCACAGATCTTAGGGAGACAGGGCTGGGTTGTCTTTGTTTGACTCTATGCGACTCTTTTGCTCACTCACTCATAAGTCTATGTTTCATAGATGATCACAACTCACAGAAGAGCTTAGTTTCAGTGTAAAGTCATCAATTATCCACCGTGCAGCCCCTAGAAGTTTAACAGTCCAGGGCTTCCTTTGCCTTTGTTCATATTCAAGCAGTCGAATTCATATTTTCTCCTCAAAATTCAGAGATGGTTAAAAAAAGGTGATCACTTAAACAGATTTTTGAGGCAGAAAATTGAGACATGTCTCTCTTTTAAAAGTGAGCAAGTATTGTCAAACCCCTTCAGCCTAGGACAGGAGTCACTGCTATGAAAAAACTGCATACATCAGAGGAAGGCATTTGGATGGGGGACAGAAGCAAACCAATAATGATGGACCATGATAAGATCATGTCGCCACTGCTTTATAAACAAAAGCTCTTCAACAAAACCAGTGTCAGCAAAAGGTTCACTTATTCTTGCTTTACTGAGCATGAAATGGGATTGAAAGATGGTATTAAATGGATTATTAAACTGAGGAAATGATGTCTTCTGATCTTTCACACCAAAGCCCCCACCCCCACCCCCGCCCCAAGACAGGCATTTTCTCAGTGAAAAAGTCTCCAAATACTCAAGTCCTTAATATGGAACCAGAGCCTCTTAAATGTTAGACGGGAAGTTTTATTTCCCATTTCCATGCTGGAACTATCATCCCTTGGGAGATTACTATTGCTCTTTATTTATTTTATTCTTATGTCAACATGTAGAAAAGGAATGTTTATGAAAACTCCTAAATTTCAAACACAGAAAACTCATTTTCATGTACCAAGAAAGAAAAAATAATTTATTTTAAAAGATATAAAACCTTTTTTTAATTTCTAGCATTTTTCCTCCTATTTTTTAAATTTCTCTATATCTCAGATTAAGCATAAGCAATGTGTTTAAAACCTTCCTTGGTTTAGGCTTTTTTTTTTTTTTTTTTTTTGGCCATCCCACACAGCATGCAAGATCTTTGTTTCCCAACCAGGGATTGAACCCGTGCCCTCTGCAGTGGAAGTGTGGAGTCTTAACCACTGGACTGCCAAGGAAGTCCCGGTTTAGGCTTTTGAAAACAAGTTATACAATGAAGTCTCACTTATTAAAACTCCAAAGAACTAACAGGATCAAATAATCATTATTTCCTATTCTTATACACATGAAAATTGCCATTCTCATGTAATTAAGACCCAAGACACAGAATGACGTTAGCAGGAAATGTATATTTTACTGTTTCTGAAAGTTGTAATTATTTTAATATGGCAACTCAGCTAAACAACATCAAATCCAAATATCGTTTTCCCAGCTTTCAAAAGGACTCCAAGTTTTGTTTTAGGCAAAATCATAGATGATCATAGATGACATACTCTGCACAGACCCTCCCTCTGAGGAGAACTTAAAATAATCGAGTTTTTGAAAAGCTTTAAAGGCTTACATGAGATAGTAGGAATGTTAAAAATTCACAGGTACCAAAAACTACTTGAAGAAGAAACCAGAGATGTGAGCTGATGACTAAAGCCAACATCTACCCTGAGGGTGTTTGCTTAAGTTGATCTTGAGCTTTAAAGGGCTCGAGGTGAATGACAGTTATAGACTGTGGGGGTCTCTCCCAGGATGGTGAATCGAATAGTAATATCTCCTAGCATAAAGTATAAAGGCAAACTAGAAATAATGTAGCCCTTCAACATCCATCCATAGCCGTGGAAAATTACCTGTCTGGGTAAAACAAGAAAATTCACACCTAGAGGAAAATATTTCCCCTGATTCTCTGTAATAACACCAGACATCAAATGAGTTCACAAACCATATTCCCACTTGCCAATCATTTATAAACTTCAAGTTGGGAATGTACTTTATGGTAGTCCTGGGTTTGAAGATTCATCAGGAACTTTGCAGAGGCAAATGCAAATCCTCTGTGGAAACCCACCTGCAGTCTAGGCTTGGGAAATGTCATAGACAGTGTAAAGGAATAAAGAGCTTACAGTGGAGAACCTAAACATATAAGCAAACAACTCTTCATAAACAAGACTTTAGATACCAAGATTATCAGAAACATAAAAATGAGTGTGCTTAATATATTTAAAAATAAAATATGGACTTGAAGTATGTGCCGAAGCAAGAGACTATTTAAAAATTGACCAAGTATATTTGAAAAAGAACTAAATAGAACTTCTGGAAATAAAAAAGAATTGTTGAGTGAAACTGAAATCAACAGAGGATTAGACACAACGGAAGAGGGAACTAAAAAACTGAAAAATAGATTAAAAGAAAAATTTCAGATTACAGCACAAAGAGGCAAGAAGATGGAAAATATAAAGGGCAAGTTGAGAAATAGAATAGCCAAAGAAGGACTAACATTAGTATAATCAAAGCCCAAGCAGGAGAGAATGCAAAAAATGGAGGAAATTCTAATACTTCAAATCAGGAAGCCCTGCAAAGCCAAAACAATAAATACAAAGAAATTCACTGTTAGAAGGGTCGTAGTGAAGCTACAAAACATCAAAGACAAAGAGATTATAGACACAGAGAAAAAGGCCAGTTACAACAAAGGAATGACAGTTATACTGACAGCTGATCTCTGAGTAGAAACAAAGGAACCCAGAAACAATGGAACAGTATCCTCAAAGTGTTAAAAGAGAATAAACCAACCAACAGTTGTACACTCTATGAAAATATTTTTAAGAGAGAAGTCAAAATAAAGTTACTGTTAAACAAACAACAGTTGAGAGAAGTTTCTATTTATATACCTTCATTAAAGAAATTCAATAGGATGCACTCACTGCAAGGTAGAGGAAGGTGATTCCAAGTGGAAGACCTGAGACACCCAAAGGAATAATGAGCCCGGAAGGTGGTAAACCGTTTTTTAAATAACTATATAAAACAGTAGCAATAATATCTTATGTTGTAAAAGTAGACTAAAGATAGACTAAAATATCTAATTATATGTCAGAAGCAATGGTATCATACAGAGAAAATAGAAGATTCTTGTATTATCTGAGGGATAGAAAGTGTACTTATTATTTTTGAATATTGATCAGTTAAGTGTGCATGTAAAACATGCCTAGGATAACCATAAGAAGACAGAGAATAAACAATAAAACAGTATGCACAACTGCTAAACTAGTAGAAGGGGAAAAATGTAATGAGAAAAACACTCAACCTAAAAGAAGGACAAGGAAGGAGAGTAATAAACAAATAGAAAAGGAGTGAAAATAGACAACAATAGATGATAGAAATAAATCCAAATATATTAATATAAAAACTGTAGGATCGTAACCCAGATGGTGGAGTAGAAGGACGTGCTCTCACTCCCTCTTGTGAGAGCACCAGAAACACAACTAGCTGCTGAACAGTCATCGACAGGAAGACACTGGAACTCACCAAAAAAGATACCCATATCCAAAGACAAAGGAGAAGCCAAAATGAGATGGTAGGAGGGGCGCAATCACAATAAAATCAAATCCCATAACTTCTGGGTGGGTGACTCACACACTGGAGAACACTTATACCACAGAAGTCCATACACGGGAGTAAACGTTCTGAGCCCCACGTCACGCTTCCCAACCTGGGGGTCCAGCAACAGAAGGAGGAATTCATAGAGAATCAGACTTTGAAGGCCAGTGGGATTTGACTGCAGGACTTTGACAGGACTGGGGGAAACAGAGACTCCACTTTTGGAGGGCACACACAAAGTAGTGTGTGCATCGGGACCCAGTGGAAGGAGTGACCCCAGGGAAGACTGAACCAGACCTACCTGCTAGTGTTGGAGGGTCTCCTGCAGAGGCGGGTGTGGCTGTGTCTCACCTTGGAGACAAGGACACTGGCAGCCGAAGTTCTGGGAAGTGCTGCTTGGCGTGAGCCCTCCCGGAGTCTGCCATTAGCCCCACCAAAGAGCCCGGGTAGGCTCCAGTGTTGGGTTGCCTCAGGCCAAACAACCAACAGGGAGGGTACCCAGCTCCACCCATCAGCAGTCAAACGGATTAAAGTTTTACTGAGCTCTGCCCACCAGAGCAACAGTCACCTCTACCCACCACCAGTCCCTCCCATCAGGAAAGTTGCACAAGTCTCTTAGATAGGCTCATCCACCAGAGGGCCGGCAGCAGAAGTAAGAAGGACTACAGTCCTTATGCCTATGGAACAAAAGCCACATTCACAGAAAGATAGACAAGATGAAAAGGCAGAGGGCTATGTACCAGAGGAAGGAACAAGATAAACCCCAGAAAAACAACTAAATGCAGTGGAGATAGGCAAGCTTCCAGAAAAAGAATTCAGAATAGTGATGGTGAAGATGATCCAGGACCTCAGAAAAAGAATGGAGGCAAAGATCAAGAAGATGCAAGAAATGTTTATTAAATACTTAGAAGAATTAAAGAACAAACAAACACAGATGAACAAAACAATAACTGAAATGAAAACTACACTAGAAGGAATCAATAGCAGAATAACTGAGGCGGAAGAATGGATAAGTGACCTGGAAGACAGAATGGTGGAATTCACTGCTGTGGAACAGAATAAAGAAAAAAGAATGAAAAGAAATGAAGACAGCCTAAGAGACCTCTGGGACAACATTAAACGCAACAACATTCGCATCATAGGGGTCCGAGAAGGAGGAGAGAGAGAAAGGACCCCAGAAAATATTTGCAGACAATTAAGAAAATGGTCATAGGAACATACATATCGATAATTACCTTCAACGTGAATAGATTAAAGGCTCCAACCAAAAGACACAGGCTTGCTGAATGGATAAAAAAACAAGACCCAGGGCTTCCCTGGTGGCGCAGTGGTTGAGAGTCCGCCTGCCAATGCAGGGGACATGGGTTCATGCCCCGATCCGGGAGGATCCCACATGCCACGGAGCCTGCACGTCCGGAGCCTGTGCTCCACAACGGGAGAGGTCACACAGTGAGAGGCCCACGTACAGCAAAAAAAAAAAAAAAAAAACAAGAACCATATATATGCTGTCTACAAGAGACCCACTTCAGACCTAGGGACACATACAGACTGAAAGTGAGGGGATGGAAAAAGATATTCCATGCAAATGGAAATCAAAAGAAAGCGGGAGTAACAGTACTCGTATCAGATGAAATAGACTCTAAAATAAACAATGTTACAGGAGACAAGTAAGGACACTACATAATGATCAAGGGATCAATCCAAGAAGAAGATACAAGAATTATAAGTTTATATGAACCCAACATAGGAGCACCTCAACACATAAGGCAACTGCTAACAGCTATAAAAGAAGAAATCGACAGTAACTCAATAGTAGTGGGGGACTTAAACACCTCACTTACACCAATGAAGAGATCATCGAAAATGAAAATAAATAAGGAAACAGAAGCTTTAAATGACAGAATAGACCAGAGAGATTTAATTGATATTTATAGGACATTCCATCCAAAACAGCAGTTTACACTTTCTTCTCAAGTGCACATGGACCATTCTCCAGGATAGATCACATTTTGGGTCACAAATCAAGCCTCAGTAAATTTAAGAAAAGTGAAACCATATCCAGCATCTTTTCTGACCACAACGCTATGAGATTAGAAGTGAATTACAGGGAAAAAAATGTAAAAAACAGAAACACATGGAGGCTAAACAATACGTTACTAAATAACCAAGAGATCACTGAAGAAATCCAAGAGGAAATCAAAAAATACCTAGAGACAAATGACAATGAAAACACGACGATCCAAGACGTATGGATGCAGCAAAAGCAGTTCTAAGAGGGAAGTTTATAGCTATACAAGCCTACCTCAAGAAACAAGAAACACCTCAAATAAACAATCTAACCTTACACCTAAAGGAACTAGAGAAAGAAGAACAAACAAAACCCAAAGTTAGCAGAAGGAAAGAAATCATAAAGATAAGAGCAGAAATAAATGAAATAGAAATAAAGAAAACAGTAGCAAGGATCAAGAAAACTAAAAGCTGGTTCTTTGAGAAGATAAACAAAATTGATAAGCCATTAGCCAGACTCATCAAGAAAAAGAGGGAGAGGACTCAAGTCAATAAAGTTAGAAATGGAAAAGGCTAAGTTACGACAGACACCACAGAAATACAAAGCGTCCTAAGAGACTACTACAAGCAACTCTATGTCAATAAAATGGACAACCTGGAAGAAATAGACAAATTGTTAGAAAGGTAAAACCTTCCAAGACTAAACCAGGAAGAAATAGAAAATATGAACAGACCAATCACAAGTAATGAAATTGAAACTGTGATTAAAAATCTTCCAACAGGGCCTCCCTGGTGGTGCAGTGGTTGAGAGTCCACCTGCCGATGCAGGGGACACGGGTTCGTGCCCCGATCCGGGAAGATCCCACATGCTGCAGAGCGGCTGGGACCATGAGCCATGGCCACTGAGCCTGCGCATCTGGAGCCTGTGCTCCGCAACAGGAGAGGCCACATCAGTGAGAGACCCGCATACTGCAAAAAAAAAAAAAAAAAAATCTTCCAACAAACAGAAGTCCAGGACCAGATGGCTTCACAGGTGAATTCTATCAAACATTTAGAGAAGAGCTAACACCCATCCTTCTCAAACTTTTCCAAAAGAATGCAGAGGTAGGAACACTCCCAAACTCATTCTATGAGGCCACCATCACCCTGAATCCAAAACCAGCAAAGATACTACAAAAAAAGAAAATTACAGACCTATATCACTCATGAATATAGATGCAAAAATCATCAACAAACTACTAGCAAAGAGAATCCAACAACACATTCAAAGGATCATACACCATGATCAGGTGGGATTTATCCCAGGGATGCAAGGATTCTTCAATATAGGCAAATCAATCAATGTGATACACCATATTAACAAATTGAAGGATAAAAACCATATGATCATCTCAACAGATGCAGAAAAAGCTTTTCACAAAATTCAACACCCATTTATGACAAAAACTCTCCAGAAAGTGGGCACAGAGGGAAGCTACCTCAACATAATAAAGGCCATATACGACAAACCTATAGCAAACATCATTCTCAATGGTGAAAAACTGAAAGCATTTCCTCTAAGATCAGGAACAAGACAAGGATGTCCACTCTCACCACTATTATTCAACATAGTTTTGGACGTCCTAGCCATGGCAATCAGAGAAGAAAAAGGAATCCAAATTGGAAAAGAAGAAGTAAAACTGTCACTGTTTGCAGATGACATGATACTATACATAGAGAATCCTAAAGATGCCACCAGAAAACTACTAGAGCTAATCAATGAATTTGGTAAAGTAGCAGGATACAAAATTAATGCACAGAAATCTCTTGTATTCCTGTACACTAATGATGAAAAATCTGAAAAAGAAATTAAGGAAACACTCCCATTTACCACTGCAGCAAAAAGAATAAAATAAGTAGGAATAAACCTACCTAGGGAGACAAAAGACCTGGATGCAGAAAACTATAAGACACTGCCGAAAGAAATTAGAGATGATAGCAACACATGGAGAGATGTACCATGTTCTTGGATTGGAAGAATCAATATTGTGGAAATGACTATGCTACCCAAAGCACTCTACAGATTCAGTGCAATCCCTATCTAATTACCAATGGCATTTTTTACAGAACTAGAACAAAAGTCTTAAAATTGGTATGGAGACACAAAAGACCCCGAATGGCCAGAGCAGTCGTGAGGGAAAAAAACGGAGCTGGAGGAATCAGACTCCCTGACTTCAGACTATACTACAAAGCTACAGTAACCAAGACAATATGGTACTGGCACAAAAACAGAAACATAGATCAATGGAACAAGATAGAAACCGGAGAGATAAACCCACACACCTGTGGTCAACTAATCTATGACAAAGGAGGCAAGGTAATACAATGGAGAAAAGACAGTCTCTTCAATAAGTGGTGCTAGGAAAACTGGACAGCTACATGTAAAAGAATGAAGTTAGAACACTCCCTAACACTATACAGAAAAATAAACTCAAAATGGATTAAAGACCTAAATGTAAGACCGGACACTATAAAACTCTTAGAGGAAAACATAGGAAGAACACTCTTTGACATAAATCACAGCAAGATCTTTTTTGATCCACCTCCTAGAGTAATGGAAATAAAAACAAAAATAAACAAATGGGACCTAATGAAACTTAGAAGCTTTTGCACAGCAAAGGAACCCATAAACAAGATGAAAAGACAACCCTCAGAATGGGAGAAAACATTTGCAAACAAATCAACGGACAAAGGATTAATCTCCAAAATATATAAACAGCTCATGCAGCTCACTATTAAGAAAACAAACTCAATGCAAAAATGGGCAGAAGGCCTAAATAGACATTTCTCCAAAGAAGACATACAGATGGCCAAGAGACACATGAAAAGCTGCTCAACATCACTAATTATTAGAGAAATGCAAATCAAAACTACAATGAGGTATCACCTCACACCAGTTAGAATGGGCATCATCAGAAAATCTACAAACAACAAATGCTGGAGAGAGTGTGGAGAAAAGGGAACCCTCTTGCACTGTTGGTGAGAATATAAATTGATACAGCCACTATGGAGAACAATATGGAGGTTCCTTACAGAACTAAAAATAGAATTACCATATGAGCCAGCAGTCCCACTACTGGGCATATACCCTGAGAAAACCATAATTTAAAAAGACACATGCAAGGGTAAGGTGTGACAGAGTGAGTGGCATGGACATATATACATTACCAAACGTAAAATAGATAGCTAGTGGGAAGCAGCCTCATAGCACAGGGAGATCAGCTCGGTGCTTTGTGACCACCTGTATGGGTGGGATAGGGAGAGTGGGAGGGAGGGAGACGCAAGAGGGAGGAGATATGGGAACATATGTATATGTATAACGGATTCACTTTGTTATAAAGCAGAAACTAACACACCATTGTAAAGCAATTATACTCCAATTAAGATGTAAAAAAAAAAAAAAAAAAAAAAAAAAAA
>RJWK010068597.1:0-11330 GCA_004363435.1 Platanista minor
GTGATATTTGCCTGTTGTTCTCTTTCTTTGTGACATCTTTGTCTGGTTTTGATATCAGGGTGATGGTGGCCTCTTAGAATGAATTTGGGAGTGTTTCTCCTTCTGCTATATTTTGGAAGAGCTTGAGAAGGATAGGTGTTAGCTCTTCTCTAAATGTTTGATAGAATTTGCCTGTGAAGCCATCTGGTCCTGGGCTTTTGTTTGCTGGAAGATTTTTAGTCATAGTCTCAATTACAGTGCTTGTGATTGGTCTGTTTATATTTTCTATTTCTTCCTGTTCCAGTCTCAGAAAGTTGTGCTTTTCTAAGAATTTGTCCATTTCTTCCAGGTAGTCCATTTTATTGCCATACAGTTGCTTGTAGTAATCGCTCATGATCCTTTGTATTTCTGCAGTGTCAGGTGTTACTTCTCCTTTTTCATTTCTAATTCTATTGATTTGAGTCTTCTCCCTTTTTTTTCTTCATGAGTCTGGCTAATGGCTTATCAATTTTGTTTATCTTCTCAAAGAACCAGCTTTTAGTTTTATTGATCTTTGCTATTGTTTCCTTCATTTCTTTTTCATTTATTTTTGATCTGATCTTTATGATTTCTTTCCTTCTGCTAACTTTGGGTTTTTTTTGTTCTTCTTTCTCTAATTGCTTTAGGTGTAAGGTTAGGTTGTTTATTTGAGATATTTCTTGTTTCTTGAGGTAGGACTGTATTGCTATAAACTTTCCTCTTCAAACTGCTTTTGCTGCATCCCATAGGTTTTGGGTCATTGTGTTTACATTGTCATTTGTTTCTAGGTATTTTTGTATTTCCTCTTTGATTTCTTCAGTGATTTCTTGGTTATTTAGTAGTGTATTATTTAGCCTCCATGTGTTTGTATTTTTTACAGAATTTTTCCTGTAATTGATATCTAGTCTCATAGCACTGTGGTTGGAAAACATACTTGATACGATTTCAATTTTCTTAAATTTACCAAGCCTTGATTTGTGACCCAAGATATGATCTATCCTGGAGAACATTCCATGAGCACTTGAGAAGAAAGTGTATTCTGTTGTTTTTGGATGGAATGTCCTATAAATATCAATTAAGTCCATCTTGTTTAATGTATCATTTAAAGCTTCTGTTTCCTTATTTATTTTCATTTTGGATGATCTGTCCATTGGTGAAAGTGGGGTGTTAAAGTCTCCTACTGTGATTGAGTTACTGTCAATTTCCCCTTTTATGGCTGTTAGTATTTGCCTTATGTATTGAGGTGCTCCTATGTTGGGTGCATAAATATTTACAATTGTTATATCTTCTTCTTGGACTGATCCCTTCATCAGTATGTAGCGTCCTTTTTCGTCTCTTGTAATAATCTTTATTTTGAAGTCGATTTTGTCTGATATGAGAATTGCTACTCCAGCTTTCTTTTGATTTCCATTTCCATCCCCTCACTTTCAGTCTGTATGTGTCCCTAGGTCTGAAGTGGGTCTCTTGTAGACAGCATATATAAGGGTCTTGTTTTTGTATCCATTTAACCAGTCTATGTCTTTTGGTTGGAGCATTTAATTCATTTACATTTAAGGTAGTTATCGATATGTATGTTTCTATTACCATTTTCTTAACTGTTTTGGGTTTGGTATTGTAGGTCTTTTCCTTCTCTTGTGTTTCCTGACTAGAGAAGTTCCTTTAGCATTTGTTGTAAAGCTGGTTAGCTTTTGCTTGTTTTGTAAAGGTTTTAATTTCTCCATCGAATCTATATGAGATCCTTGCTGGGTAGAGTAATCTTGGTTGTAGGTGTTTCCCTTTCATCACTTTAAATATGTCCTGCCACTCCCTTCTGGCTTGCAGAGTTTCTGCTGAAAGATCAGCTGTTAACCTTATGGGGATCCCCTTGTTTGCTATTTGTTGTTTTTTCCTTGCTGCTTTTAATATTTTTTCTTTGTATTTAATTTTCGATAATTCAGTTAATGTGTGTCTTGGTGTGTTTCTCCTTGGATTTATCCTGTATGGAACTCTCTGCACTTCCTGGGCTTGATTATTTCCTTTCCCATATTAGGGAAGTTTTCAACTATAATCTCTTCAAATATTTTCTCAGTCCCTTTCTTTTACTCTTCGCCTTCTGGGACTCCTATAATTTGAATATTGGTGCGTTTAATGTTGTCCCAGAGGTCTCTGAGACTGTCCTCAATTCTTTTCTTTCTGTTTTCTTTACTCTGCTCCGTGGTAGTCACTTACACCCTTTTATCTTCCAGGTTACTTGTCCATTCTTCTGCCTCAGTTATTCTGCTATTGATTCCTTCTAGAGAATTTTTAATTCATTTATTGTATTGTTCATCACTGTATGTTTGCTCTTCAGTTCTTCTAGGTCCTTGCTAAACGTTTCTTGTATTTTCTCCGTTCTATTTCCAAGATTTTGGATCATCTTCACTATCAATATTCTGAATTCTTTTTCAGGTAGACTGCCTATTTCCTCTTCATTTGTTTGGTCTGGTGGGTTTTTACCTTGCTCCTTCATCTGCTGTGTGTTTCTCTGTCTTCTCATTTTGCTTTACTTTCTGTGTTTGGGGTCTCCTTTTTGCAGGCTGCAGTTTCGTAGTTCCTGTTGTCTTTGGTGTCTGCCCCCAGTGGCTAAGGTTGGTTCAGTGGGTTGTGTAAGCTTCCTGGTGGAGGGGACTGGTGCCTGTGTTCTGGTGGATGAGGCTGGATCTTGTCTTTGTGGTGGGCAAGACCTCCTCCGGTGGTGTGTTTTGGGATGTCTGTGGACTTATTATGATTTTAGGCAGCCTCTCTGCTTATGGGTGGTGCTGATTTCCTGTCTTGCTAGTTGTTTGGCATAGGGTGCCCAGCACTGTAGCTTGCTGGCTGTTGAGTGGAACTGGTTCTTAGCGTTGAGATGGAGATCTCTGGGAGAGCTTTCACCGTTCGATATTACATGGAGCTGGGAGGTCTCTGGTGGACCAATGTCCTGAACTTGACTGGCACCTCAGAGGCAGAGGTCTGACACCCAGACAGAGCACCAAGTCCCTGTCAGCTACACTGCTCAGAAGAAAAGGGAGAAAAAAGAAAGAAAGAAAACATAAAATAAAATAATTAAAATAAAAAATTAAAAAATTAAAAATAAAAAAAATTTAAGTAATAAAAAAAGAAAAAGAAAAAGACGGAAAGAAAAAAGAGAGCAACCACACCAAAAAACATACCCACCAATGATAGCAAGCGCTAAAAACTATACTAAAAAAAATAAAATAAAAATAAAAAAAGGACAGACAGAACCCTAGGACAAATGGTAAAATCAAAGCTATACAGACAAAATCACACAAAGAATCAATCATACACATACACACTCACAAAAAGAGAAAAAGGAAAAAAATATATAGCTATGTAGAATAAGAAAAAAAAAAGGAAAAGAGCAACCAAATCAATAAACAAATCTACCAATGATAATAAACTCTAAATACTAAACTAAGATAAACATAAAACCAGAAACAAATTAGATGCAGAAAGCAAACCCCAAGTCTCCAGTTGCTCCCAAAGTCTACCGCCTCAATTTGGGATGACTCGTTGTCTATTCATGTATTGCACAGATGCAGGGTACACCAAATTGATTGTGGAGATTTAATCCGCTGCTCCTGAGGCTGCTGCGAGAGATTTCCCTTTCTCTTCTTTGTTTGCACAGCTCCCGGGGTTCAGCTTTGGACTGGCCCCACCTCTGCATTTAGGTTGCCTGAGGGCATCTGTTCTTCGCTTAGACAGGATGGGGTTAAAGGAGCAGCTGATTAGGGGGCTCTGGCTCACTCTGGCCAGGGGGCGGGAGGGTTACGGAGTGTGGGGCGAGCCTGCAGCAGCAGAGGCCAGCATGATGTTGCAACAGCATGAGGTGTGCCGTGTGTTGTCCCAGGGAAGTTGTCCCTGGATCACGGGACCCTGGCAGTGGCAGGCTGCACAGGCTCCTGGGAGGGGAGGTGTGGATAGTGAGCTGTGCTTGCACACAGGCTTCTAGGTGGCTGCAGCAGCAGCCTTAGTGTCTCAGGCTGTCTCTGGGGTCCGCGCTGATAGCCATGGCTCAGGCCGTCTCTGGAATTCGTTTAGGCGGTGCTCTGAATCCCCTCTCCTCGCACACCCCGAAACAATGGTCTCTTGCCCCTTAGGCAGGTCCAAACTTTTCCCCGGATGCCCTCCCAGCTAGCTGTGGCGCACTAGCCCCCTTCAGGCTGTGTTCATGCAGCCAACCCCAGTCCTCTCCCTGGGATCCGACCTCCGAAGCCGAAGCCTCAGCTCCCGGCCCCTGCCCGCCCTGGCGGGTGAGCAGACAAGCCTCTCAGGCTGGTGAGTGCTGGTCAGCACCGATCCTCTGTGCGGGAGTCTCTCTGCTTTGCCCTCCGCACCCCTGTTTCTGCGCTCTCCTCTGTGGCTCCGAAGCTTACCCCCACTCTGCCACCCACCCATCTCCGCCCACGAAGGGGCTTCCTAGTGTGTGGAAACCCTTCCTCCTTCACAGCTCCCTCCCACTGGTGCAGGTCCCATCCCTTTCTTTTGTCTCTCTTTTTTCTTTCTTCTTTCACCCTACCCAGGTACGTGGGGAGTCTCTTGCCTTTTGGGAGGTCTGAGGTCTTCTGCCAGCGTTCAGTAGGTGTTCTGTAGGAGTTGTTCCACATGTAGATGTATTTCTGGTGTGTTTATGGGGAGGAAGGTGATCTCCACGTCTTACTTCTCCACCATCTCCAAGGTCCCCCCTCACCTACTATTTCTGATGTGCTTAGGGAGAAAGCTTGCTACCTTCTCAGCAATTTGAGATGCAGGTCAAGGTCAAATGACATCATAAGAGTGACAGAGGAAACCTAATTTTAGTCTCCATGAAACTAAAGAACTCATACAAATAATTACTAAACACTCTCAGCCCATGTTTGGAGTTGGGTACTTGAATCCAATCAAGAAGGAGTAGGTACTGCAGAGTCATCTCAGAAGCCTAGGCTCTCAGGTGCTCCAACGACTGTGGAGCGCCTCAGATTCAGAGGAATGTCTCTTCAGGTACATTAAAGGATGTGTATTTGTAACTCTAGTAGTAACTTATAGCAGTTCA
This sequence comes from Platanista minor, assembly GCA_004363435.1. NCBI lineage: Eukaryota > Metazoa > Chordata > Mammalia > Artiodactyla > Platanistidae > Platanista > Platanista minor. Next base: position 5,048 of record RJWK010068597.1, read on the forward strand.
GTGAAAATGGCAAACATAGCAAAAAAAAGCATAGAGTGGCATTTTCAAGATGTTAGTGTTAATATCTTGTTAAAAAGTACATCAAAAGGTGTATAAACACACACCCATATTTATATAAAATACCCACACACATAATGGAATATTATTCAGCTGTGAGGAAGAAGGAAATTCTGCCATTGGTGACAACATAGATGGGCCCTGAGAATATTCGGCTAAGTGAAATAAGTCAGACAGAGAAAGGCAAATACTGTATGATATCACTCACATGTGGAATCCAAAAAAGTTGAACTCGTTGAAAACAGAGAGGAGAATGCTGGTTACCAGAAGCTGGGGCAGTGGGGGCTTGGGGAACAGGAAGGATTTTGTTTAAAGGTACAAATTTGCAAGAGATCTAATGCACAGTATAGTGATTATAGACAACAATATTGTATTATAAACATTGAACTTGCTAAGAGACAAGATCTTAACTATTCCCACCACAAAAAAGAAATAATAATTATGTGACATGATAGAGGTGCATTACACATTACTAAGTAGAATCTAGTTACTCGTGAAAAGCATTTATCAATTAAATCTAATTAATAAAAATATACACCAAAATACTGACAGTGTTATCTCTGGGTATTAGGATCATAGGCTTTTTTTTTTTTTTTTTGCGGTACGCGGGCCTCTCACTGTTGTGGCCTCTCCCGTTGCGGAGCACAGGCTCCGGACGCGCAGGCTCAGCGGCCATGGCTCACGGGCCCAGCCGCTCCGCGGCGTGTGGGATCTTCCCAGACCGGGGCACGAACCCGCATCCCCTGCATCGGCAGCCGGACTCCCAACCACTGCGCCACCAGGGAAGCCCTCATAGGCCTTCTTAAACGTTCTTTTCTGTAATGTTCAAATTTTCTACCGTGCACAGGGATTATTTCTATAATTAGGTAAAACTAAATATTTGTTACTAAAAACCTTGAATAACCCAATTTCTTTTTACCACTAGGAGTGTTAGGTGTTTAGTTTGATTCAATTTCAACCAAAAGTCATGAACAAAAACTTTTGAAATCATGTTAAACACGTCTCACAGTTTACACGTTGCTGAGATGTTAAAGGGTCAGAGAGACAAGTGCAGGGAAGCCAGAAAGCATACACATCATTTAACACCTAGGAAGATCTGATTTAAAATCAAGTTGGAGGCAGCATGATGCCACCTGTAGACATTTAAGTAGAGAAGACAGAGCAGTCTGCCTCCTCGAGGTAAAGAAACCATGGCCATAACATAAGCAAACAGAGAGACCAAGCTCTTTGTAGATTTAGAGACCCACTTCACGCCAGTCTGCGAGGAAATTCTATGAAAAGAGCTAGATGTATGCACAGCTCCACTTGTGAAGAGAGGCTTTCAGGACTGTACCTTCACCCAAAGAAAGAGCCCAGAGCTTCAACTAGACCTACAGGGCATTTGCTTAGTCTTCATCACCTGGGAACTGACTTACGGACCTTACGGAGGAATGCATACGTGGGTATGGGCAATTCCCAGACTTGGTAACCTACTTCTCTGTTATTAAATGTGTACATAAATATTCCACATGGTTGTGTTTCTTAATGTTTAATGTTTTAAAAAGAACTTTCCCAGTATAGGAAATCAGCGTCCCTGTATGCCCCCATTACTTCAGAAACTTGCTCTCTTGCTCTGATGAATACTGTCTCTCCATTTGACAAAAGGTAAATGAATATTGAAAATTGGACAATATATTAAAAATCAAATATTGTCCATTCATCTTAAAAACAGAGAACCATTTAATTACAAAATGTTAGTGTGGTTATGAGGGTCATTTGGAAATGTATTAGTCATCTGAAACTTTACATGATAACGACTGATAAAAAAAAAATTACCATTTTAGTCATGTGAGAACTAGGAACATTTTTCTATGCTCGAATTAGCTCTTTAATTAGGAAAAATCTTATTCATGTAAGTGATTCCACTGGTTTACAATGATCTGTATACCTCCTCAGCAGAAAACATTAAATTCTGGATGCTTCCTACAAAGGTGAAATTGAAATTACTCTGGAATGTGATACAATGTATGGCAAGGAGAATTGTGTTTTACCTGATATTCTCATTCAGAACAAGAGAAAATCATTTGTTTTCACATTCAGTTGAACAACTGATTGGAAGTAAGAACGGTCTTTGCTTTGCCTGTGACTGGCTATCCTACCTAGTTAATGAGGACCTCATTCATCGCTGCTCACTCTCCTCCTCAAACTGGCATACAAAACATGTTTCCGAGCCAGGCAAGAGAAACAGTATGGCTGAGCATAAACCAGTAGGAAAAAGTAAAGACAACACCAAAGGGTGGCTTGGCATGGCCTTCTATAATCTCCAGTTTCTTCAAAACCACCCCAACAAACATAGAAGAAAAGTAAAAACAATGGCCTTCCTATGCAAATGGAGATTTAAGACAAGTTCCCAAGACCCCCTTCTTTCCAATCAAATTGTCATCATTCCTCAGGCTACTACTCTCTAGAAATTCTGCTGTGGCCTCTGCGGAAAGCTCAGACTGTTCATTAGTGAGCACCATTGTATTCACCCGGAAAAAACGACCATGCGGCAGAGAAGAAAGGAACAAACATGTGTACGAACCAACCCGTATTTACACCTTGTGCTTTCACATAGGCCTGTTAAAGACTAACACCTCCCAGCTATACTCCACCCCTGATATTTCCCCTCATTTCAAACTAGCATATTTTCCTCCTTCTTGAATATTGACATTTGGACGTATAATCGTCTTAGGTCGAATTGCTCCCATGCAGATGCTGCAAAATCTTGGCATGGGTACTTTATTTGGAGAGGAAGCAGGGAGGTGATTGTAGGAAGTTAGAGGTTGGGGAAGTACGGCAGGGAGAGACGAGAATCAGTGAAGTGTGAATTAATGAGCAGGTAACCACTGTGAGCACATGGAACTCAACCGTCTTGGGGACCCCTTTGAGTGACCGTACACACACGTCTAGGGCTTATCCCACTGAGGCATGTGAACCGTGGGGCGTGTAAGCACACTCTGGTCTTTCAATGTCTGAGGATTGCCCTCTGGGCAGCCCACACCCAGTCTAGCAAGCTCCTTTGAACAGAGAAAGTACCCAGCTGCCCAAATGAGAAGTCTACTGAGCACACAGCACCTGCCCGCCACAGGGGCAGGTGGCATCTGGGGTAAGTCCAGGGGAAATGGGGCGGGGCCTGAAACCTCCGCCACAAACAGGCCTCTCAGACTTAAGGTGCCATGCTGAATTTTAGGTTCATGTTCCAGCACCCTACCACTAAATCTACGTTTCCCTCATCTTTCCTCAGCTCAGCAAATGAAAACACAAGTTTTTAATATTTTCAGACCCAAAGTCTTGAATCATCTTTGACTCATTTCTGCTTCTCTTTTTCTGTGTGAAAATCCATCATCACATACTGTCAGCTCTGTTTTCAAATTGGAGCCAGAATCTGGCCACTCTTCACCACTTCCACTGTCACCACCCTGGTCCAGGTCACCATTGCTTCTCGCCCAGACTACTGAAGTGGCTTCTTAACCATTTTTACTGTTTCCGGCCTCATTCCAAGTCTATTCTTCTCAGAATACTCAGAGTGATCCTTTGCACATGGACGTCACTTCCGTGCTCAAAACCCTCTTCTAGTTTCCCACTTCAAAATCCAAACTCCTTACCATGGCTTACAAAGCCCTTTACTCTCTCCTGACCTTTTTTCCTTCTCTTCTCCCCGTTGCTTACTTGGTTTGACCCATGCTGGTCTTTTTCCTGTTCTTTTAACACAATGTGCCTGCTCCTGCCTCAGGACCTTTGCACTGTGCTGTCTCCTCTTCCGGAAATGCTCTTGCTTCAGACATTGGCACAGTCCTTTCACTCTGTTAAGACCCAAATGTCAGTTTAACAGACAGGACTACTTATTCTGACTCTATCTAAAATAGCACTGCCGTCACTCTATTTCTTTCCTCTGCATTATTTTTCTTCATAGAACTTACCATCATGACATACTGTATATTTTGTATATGTTTGTGTATTTTACATTGTCTCTCTCCACCCCCGCTCCCGCCGCCACACACAAAAATCAAGTTTCATTAGAACAGAGACTCTGCTTTGTTCACTGCTGTTTACCACCAACTAGAATAGGGTCTGTTAGTGGTAGGCGTTCAACATATATCTGCTAAGTGGATGAATTCACTGTTCTGATAGCCATGTGAGATAAATACTGATAGTTATTAATCAAATATTTACTAAACACTGTGACTGGCATTGTCCTGTGATAAATTTATAAAAGCAGCTGCTGCTCTTCTGAAGCATAACGTATCCAGTGCATGAGGAGACAAGCTGTATCCCATGCACGGTGAACCACTGGAGTTCAGAGGGGGAGATTATTATGAACAGTGGTTGTCAGGAAAAGGTAGGAAGGAAAGGTTTAGACTGGACTGTGCAAAACTTTGAATGTTTTGTTAGGAGTGGTACCTTTGTTCCATTTAAAAGTGAAAAATCATCAAAAGTTTCTGAACAAGGGAGTAAAATAATGAAAGCAGAATTTTAGAACAATTGATGCTTGACTCTGTTCCACGAGCATTTGAGCAGGGAAGACTGGAGCCAGGGAGACAAATGTCATGAATCTTCCCCCCTCAAATCCTCATTTATCTCAACATCCAAGACATTAGCATACATAATCAATACAGTCTTAAAAAACAGCTTTATTCAGGTATAACTGATATACAAAACCCTGTATATATTTAGTGTATACAATTTGATGAGCTTGGACATACACAAACACCTGTAAAACCATCACCGTAATAAGGTTAGAAACATATTACTCACCTCCAAAAGTTTCCTTCTGTCTCTCTGGTTTTTGGGTTTGTGGGGGGTGTGTGTGTGTGTGTGCGTTAATGACACTTAACATGAGATCTACCCTCTTAACAAAGTTTTAAGTGCACAATACCACATTGTAAACTATATGCACTATATTATACAGCTGCTCTCTAGAACTCATTCATCTTTCCAACACAGTTTTTAGACAACTGTATTATTCCATGTTTTGCATGCTCAATTAGTAATCTCTGTGTCCATACTGCTTATGTTAACTAACATACTTTAGCTGAGAAAAGGTCTGTCTATGGTTTCTCTGGAATGGAAAGTGAACCTACTACAGGTGTGAAAAACTCAGATTCATTCTCCTCAGTTTATCTGAGAACTAATAAATTAGGTAGTGAAAAAAGATAAGGTTGGATAGAAATGTGCTGTGAGTTAGCTGGTGAGCTATAGGTATGAGTGCATGGGGATAAACATGTTGAAGGCATCTGTAGTGACTGGAAGGATTCTTCACTTTAATTTGTTTCTCTTCTAGGACATAATGCATATTGCAGGCATCCTTTCTCTGGAACTGTGTTGTCAAGAAAAAGAGTGCTGGGCTTCCCTGGTGGCGCAGTGGTTGAGAGTCCGCCTGCCGATGCAGGGGACGCGGGTTCGTGCCCCGGTCTGGGAAGATCCCACATGCCGCGGAGCGGCTGGGCCCGTGAGCCATGGCCGCTGAGCCTGCGCGTCCGGAGCCTGTGCTCCGCAACGGGAGAGGCCACAACAGTGAGAGGCCCGCGTACCACACACAAAAAAGTAAATAAGTAAGAAAAAGAGTGCTATGTTCTCAGTGTTCTACTCGGCCGTGAACTTCCTGGGGCCACATAACCCTGGGACTGCCTGGCACAGTAGGCGCTAAATAAATGTATGTTCAGTGAACCCCTCAAACCTCTTAGAAGTCACACTCCAGGGACATTTCGTTATTTTGCTCTAAATTCTACTATTCCTTCTTGTCATGGAGATTTAATTCTGCCTTGTTCAAGAAAGGACTAAAGGCTTCTCTATTTCCTTTGGTAATTAGTTTAGATAAACTAAGTCATCCATTTCCTCACTACCCAGTGGACAGCAGCTAGTGCTTAAATGTCCACAGCTTTACTTGACCTTGATATGTTTGAGAACAACACATAGACATACCGTATATATATATATATATATATACACACACACACACACACACATATATATGTAAACCAGTATCATTTGAGACTATAAACTAAAAAAGTTCCATATTTAAACTTCAGAATGTCTGAAATAACTTTGTGGAAAATTCCAAATGACTGATTCTATCAATTTATGTTACAAGACAATTTAGTTCAAAAGTTACAAATGAAGGGAAAATTATATATAGAGAAAATTAAGTCCTAAGGGTTGTTTGATGGCGTTAGGTAGTCTCAATTACACCTTTTCACTCAGTTCA
>RJWK010068598.1:0-11330 GCA_004363435.1 Platanista minor
CAAATGAACTTATCTACAAAACTGATAGAGTTACAGATGTAGAAAATAAACTTATGGTTATCAGGGGTAAGGCTGGGGGGAGGGATAAATTGGAAGATTCGGATTGACTCATACACACTACTATATGTAAAATAGATAACTAATAAGGACCTACTGTACAGCACAGGAAACTCTACTCAATACTCTGTAATGGCCTATACGGGAAAAGAATCTAAAAAAGAGTGGATATACGTATATGTATAACAGATTCACTTTGCTGTACACCTGAAACTAATACATTTTTAATCAATTATACCCCAATAAAAATTAAAAAAAAATAAATAAAGAAAACAAACTTACGATTACCAAGGGGGAAGGGAGGGGAGGAGGGATATATTGGGAGATTGGGATTGACATAGACACACTACTATATATAAAATAGGTAACTAATAAGAACCTATTGTATAGCACAGGGAACTCTACTCATTACTGTGTAATGACCTATACGGGAAGAGAATCTAAAAAAGAGTGAATATATGTATGCGTATAACTGATTCACTTTGATGTACAGCAGAAACTAACATAACATTGTAAATCAACTTTACGTGAATAAAAATTAATTTTAAAAAAAGAATTAAATAGTGATCTATAAAGGAAAGTCCAATGGTAAACCAATTTTCCACCTGAGTTGAATAGGAAATATGATTGTGTGTGTGTGTGTGTATATGAGTGTGCATGTGTATGTATGTGTATATAGCTATATCTACATGTGTATTTATATACATTATATATATATATATACACACACATATATATTCATTCTAGATTCTATATATGCTCTAGGTTTTCTAGTTCATACCATTTGATATTATACATAATTGTGTAATATTGCTTCTGATAATTTATCTCTTCTAATATTATTTTTAAAGTATATTAATATGAAATTATTAATATGAAATACATTATTATTACTATTAATAGTCTTCCATCTGCATATTAGTAGTATCAGAAATTATTTTAAGTGCTTTATATAACTTTAACATTTACTCCACATACAATCACATTAAGTACCTATTATCATCATCATCATAATCATCTCTTTTTTTACAGAAGAGGAAACTAAGACCCAGAAAGTTAAATAATATACCCAGAAAATTAACTAGTGGAAGAGCTAGGAGTCAAAATCAGTTCCAATTTCATAAGTAGTTATCATTCAGAAACATAGTACTAGTTAGTTGATGTCTACAAATACTTGTTTCAAATTATTTGTATTTAGCGTTAGTATGTTATAATCAAACAAAAATGTACAATAAATAAGCTGAAATGTTTATATGCTGAGGACACAATATCTTCTATAAATTTAGAACGACAGAGTTATACTATTACTAGTTATGCATTATACTAGAAGTCTACGGTAGGTGCTATAGATGATAGCCTACATGCACTTAACTTGAAAGTCTACTCTAACACTTTTACTTTTAATATCAAATATTTTATTTTCTTTTAATTAGAAAGGGTTAGAAGGCTTATCCACTTCCACCCTCTAACTTCCTTCAACTCCATCTTCTTATCTCAATAAATGGTTCTCCTTTCACCCAGTTACTGGGGTAAAAATCTAGTCAGCTGACCCCTTTCTTGTCTTAAACCACTAACGAAGTCACACACACACACACACATACACACACACACACACACAGAAACACACATCGTCAGGTCAGCTCTACCTGCAGAATGTCTGTGGGCTCCACTTGACACTCTATCAGCCCCACCTGACTGACTGTCCCTACTTCATGAAAGGCGGTCTCTATGTCAATATTGCAATAGGCTCTCATTTGATGCCCCTACCTTTCTCCTTGTCTCCTTAGATCTAGTTTATTGTAGATCATAAAATATTTTTATATTTTTAACCCTTAAATCAGATTATTTATCTCCTGTGTTCAAATATCTCCAATAGTTTCTCATGTCAATCAGAATAAATGTCCTTATCCTGACCTACAAGGCCCTGATGCAATTTGAACCCCTGCCATTTTTCTGATATTGTCTTTCATGATGTTTCACTTCCTCACTAAGATCTGACCAGGACTATCTTACTTGTCTTTGAACATTTCTATAAACTGTTATAAATACTTGTTATCAATTTATTAATTTATCCTGTGGTGCAGAAACAGACCGGCATTGGTCTACATATGGCACTTTGAGTAGCACTGTTCTAAATCGTTACACTTCATATCACTTATCACCACTCACCATGTTATATGTTTATCTAGAATGTAAGCTCTGTGAGGGCAAGGGCTCTATTGTGTTCACTGCTATATTTATAGCATTTACAAGTGTTTGACCCATAGTAGGCACCCAATAAATATTTAATGATTGGATGAACGGATGAATGGATAAGTGGTTGTTGAAGTGTTAAAATTTGTCCCGAATTCCCAGCTTACATGTAACCTACATGTTATTTTTAATGACCAGAATGTAAGAACCACAAAGATCTTTAGAGATCATCAAGTCCAGTTTATACATATAGATGAGAAAACAGAGACTGGTAAGTCAAAGTGCTCAACAAAGATCAAACAGCTAATCAGGAGCAGAAATAGAATAGGACTCTCCATTCACAGGCTATGTGCAAATGGCACAGTGCCTCATGTTACATAGACGCCTCCATGAAACTGTCTAGCTTTATGGAAAGGATTCCCAAGCATAATGCTCTGTGGCCAGTAAGAAAACTATAGCATGAAACTTGGCATGGGTACTTAAGAACATTTGGCTAAACAGTCGATTATATAATTGGACAGTAGATCCTGAGAAATATCTTATTTTTTTTTTTCAAGTTCTGGTTAAATGTAGCTACTTAAAAAGAAAACCTGTTTTTTTAAAAGAGTCTGGTTCTCCCCCTGGTTCTCCAATGGCCCAAGGGCGTAGCCCATATGTGCTTCCTAGTGTGTCCCCACTAGGGGGCCCCGTTCCTGCTGCCTTTCTCATTGAAAGAAGGTCTGATGGAAGCCTGCAGTTTCACGTAGCTTCACTTCATCCTGGCATCTTGATATTATTGCTTGAGTTAGTTCTGACCAATATCATCAGCTTTCAGCCTAAAAATTTAGCTGAGGTAAAGAAATAATTATTCATTCTAGTGCCAGTTATATTTTTAGACTGGGCTCGTTAATGACCATTAATGCACACCATGTCTGTTAGTTATCCTGAACAGTCACGGACTGGGAACTGCTTTGCTCTTTTTTATTCAATTCTCTGCCTTCTGTTGCTCCCTGTTTTCAACCTCAACATTAAATAACTAGCCAACACACGAGTGCCAAAAATTGTTGACAACAGAACTCTAGAAGCAGATGGTACTAAGTACAAAAAAACAATTCTTAGCTAAGTAATGATTCTTCGTTTGAAAATATGCACTATTCCTTCTTTTTGAAAAGTCAGCACACTTGAGGGCCAAGTGTCTCCCAGGGACTTTAACTTGCATAAAGCACTGTGTTGGCTCTGAAGCAGTGAAATTCCACAGCAATGCCAGCAACACTTAAACTTCTCAAGGTCCCCTACGTTATTTATTTCTGAACAGCTAGGGGGCTTTTTGCAGAGAGGTCCCTAACTACTGCAGGCATTCACTCTATTTAATGTTTTGTAATTAACATCGCACAAACACCAATTCTGTGTGTGCAGTGAAGTCTGTGAACTTCCCCAGATTTGCTTTCTCAATAGTTTTGGAATTGCAGCTGCAGAATAATGCCAGATTTCCCTTCTCCACCCAACTCTCCCTCAAAACCCGAGGATCCCTAGTCAGGAGGACATTGGTTAAAATAGGATAAAACTAATACAGGTCCAGGATAAAGGGAAGGGATATCTGGGAAAAAATTAGTCGGTACAGAAAACCCCTGTTTGTTGTTGTTGTTGTTTGCACACTTTTAAAATAATAATTATAATATAATTATGAAATAATTGGATTTCTCCATAATACAATACGTGGAATTAGACACCTAGAGTCATTTAAGAGTTAGAGATAAGATGATCTTTAAGGTCACTGCCAGTTCTAAAATTCTATGTTCAAAATCATCTAGAGAGCCTCTAAATAGCACTCAGCCGTGGGACATCAAATGAGAATTATTATTCCTAAAGCACACAGAATAAAACTCAAAGAATGCAATTCAGAGATTAAAATAAATGAAGAATCCACAAACTACTCTCTAACTTCCATAGTACACAACTCTAAAAATCTCTCTGTAAACATCTGAGAAAGAAAGAAAAGAACCATCTTCTCAAGCAGAATTAAATAAATTGGGGATTACGTACTGAAAATCTCCTTCAGGATATAAGACTTCTCAGAAGAAAAATCACATCCACTAAAATAAAATCCTGTTACTTTGAAAAATGTTGTAAAGTTTGCTCTCATCTTCTGTTTGGAGCTCACTAGTAACACTCAGTTGGAGAAACTGTAGTGACACAAAGTTCCTTCACATTTGCAGTGGTGAGGAGGTGGCATCCTTAATCGTCTCAGGCTAATTGTCTTTATTCTTGTTTATTGAAATACTTTGTTTTTTGCAGACTCAGTGTCAGAATTTGCTTTTATTAATGAAGAATACATATTATTAAACTCATTTAAAGGTTCTATTCTATTACTCTGTGCATCACCAGGGGGCAGCACAATTCTCAAAGAACACTCCTTTGATTTAGAGAAAAGTTACAGTGGCATTATTGGTCCCAAACTCTGTCGCAGCTTTAGGCATACACAGCTTTATACCAATTTTTCCCCTGCAATGAATGTAGACTAAAACTAGCTGGATTCAGGGAATTTCACCTACAAAGAGGAATATGCATATGAGCAGGTACCTCCAGCACACCTAGTATAACCCAAAAGGGGAGGAAGTATCAATAGGCATGTGTGTATTTGTGTATCATCTTTGTGAGGTACAAGAACAATCAAGTTATTATCATTTTCAGAATTCTCTCACAGTTTGAAAATAAATGTGAGAGAAAAACATATGAAATGGCATCATTTTCTCTTGATAACAGGAGAAGGAAACATAAGAAATATAATCTACTATGTACTTTGCAAAGTCCTGGAGATGAAGGAGAGCTGGACATGTGAAGAAAAGAGGAGACATCAAAGATAAAGAAAACATACTTGCTTTTTAACAGAATTTATAGATGAAACACACCACAAATTGATAAATAACAATTAATCTATTATATTTTACCTTTACTTTTGATTTGCCAAATTCATGCAAATGATACATGGAAAGGGTAATTTATCTTTTCATGCCTTACCTGTTGGTAAAACCTCTAACAGCTGCTTGAAGTATCATCTTCACATACCTTCACACAGAACTTTCAAACCATCAGGATCATTATATGAATTCTTTTTCTTTTAAAAATATTTATTGTTTTTATGGATTCATAAAATGAAATGGGTCATAAAAAGTTAAAAGGTGTTGTAAATTTTACGAGAAAATAAACAACTTATAAAATCCAATAATATTCGAAGACAGCAAAGTCTACAGAGGAGGAAAAATGTTTTGCTAACTTATAGGAAGATAGAAACAGCAGCACAGTAGTATATACCATTGAAGGTGTTTCACGTGTCCTATTCTTAATGGTCAGAGATACCAAGATGTTCTTATATTTAAAGAAATAAAACATGTACACACACACACACACACACCCCTTCCATTATTCCTGCTTCATCATTAAACAATAAAATGTCTATTTTCTTTTACCCCCAAAAGGAATTCATTCATTCATTCATTCTTTTTTTTTTTTTTTTTTCATTCAGTAAGAATTTATTTTTTTAGCACTTATTAGGCCCCTGCCCTTAAGATTTCACTATTGTGTTGGGGAGACAGACATGGCAACAAATTATTCCAATACATTTTAACAGCTGTTCCAGTATAACATGAAGTACCATGGAAATAGGAACATCAAAGTCATACACAATAAGCTCTTGCAGGGCAGGGACTGTGTTTATCTTGTTCAGCAATGTTTCCTTCAGTAGCTAAAGAAATACGAGGCAAGCAGAAAGCAACTAATATGTGTTCATGTATAAAAATACCCAAATTTTCCCATAATCAGAGGTGGACATGGAACTTGCAAAACTAGTGAATTTGTTTCCCAGTGCTACCGTAATAAAGTACCTCAAACTGAGTGGCTTAGAAAAACAGAAACTGATCCTCTCAGGTATGAAAACCAGAATTTCAAAATCAAGGTGTCGGCAGGGCCAGACCCTATGAAAGATTCTATGAAAGGATCCTTCCTTGATTCTTCCCGCTTCTTGCCCCAGGCATTCCTTGGCTTGTGGAAGCATGACTCTACTTTCCAACTCCATCTTCACATGGTCTTTCTGTGTCGCTGTCTTTACATGACTGTATTTTTATAAGGACACTACTCACATTGGCTTAGTTGTCTATTTGTCCAATACGACCTCATTTTAACTTATTACATTTGCAATGACCTACTTTCAAATAAGGTCACATTCAGACGTATTAGGAATTAGGACTTTAATATATCTCTTTAGGGGGACACAATTCTACCCATAACAACTAGTAACAGTAATTTTCTCTTCTTCCACACTTTCACTTTTTCTTCCTCATTCCTCCTTTGTCTACCTTTTTCCTCTAAGAGGAGCTCAAGTTTTTTTTGTTGTTGTTGTTGGTTTTTTTTTGCGGTACACGGGCCTCTCACTGTTGTGGCCTCTCCCGTTGCAGGAGCACAGGCTCCGGACGTGCAGGCTCAGCGGCCATGGCTCACGGGCCCAGCCGCTCCACGGCATGTGGGATCTCCCCGGACCGGGGCACAAACCCGTGTCCCCTGCATCGGCAGGCGGACTCTCAACCACTGTGCCACCAGGGAAGCCCAAGAGGAGCTCATTTTGAGACTACTGAAGAACACAGACTCCCCTCATACCTCTCACCTCCTGAGAGTACCCATTATTTTGCTAGATTCATTATGCTTGTGCTTGGTTTGGCTGTGCTAGACTCATACAAATTATCATCATTTACAAGAGCTGCTTACATTCATGCATAATTATCATGCAGTAGAATAACAATTATGCATATCATTAAGTTCGTGTGAGATAACCTTCAATGTAAGTTGTATTTGATTATGGCACTAAACTCTGTTCATGCATGCTTGGCTTCATAGCAGGTTGTTCAGGAAGAATGGTTGTCTCTGCCACTTAAAAATAATGACAGTAATATTGACCATAACCCTAACTTTCTCCAACTGAAATATCAGTCCCATAAGTTGGTACCCACCTTGTGGAAGGTTAGCACAACCAAGTCTGGATTAAGTAAAATAAATACTTCATCTATCACATATGAAAGAAATTGAAATATTGTATTCTATATTTTTAAGCTTCCTAATCTGCATCTGTTTTCCAGAATGACAAGACACATGGTTTCAGAGTATGAAGCATAGTTTCCTCTATAAAAGGGAGTTAATATACTCTAGAGTTTCTATGATGATTAAATAAAATAATCCACATAGTTGGCATAAATAGTGTTTAGCACATCCTAGGACTCAGATGATTGGTAGCTGTCATTAATCAGGTTTACAGAATATATTGCTTTCTACTGCCCTCATCTGTTTACTATCCTTGTTTCCTTATTTCTCTCTGGACTTTCCTTTCAGTCTTCCTTGCAAGTGACTCTTCCTTCGTCTGCCATTTAAATAGTTTCCTGTGGAACTTAGACACTCTTCTCTTATTCTATATTCTCTCTATTCTCTCCCTGAACAATCTCATCTATGCTTGTGGCCTTCATTATTATCCATATACTAGTGGTGCCGATATTTCTATCTTTAGCCCACATGACTCTTTTGAGCTCTTACCCATACACCTAACTGCCTCATGCACACTTCCATTCAAGCATCTAAAGACACTTCAAAACCTAAAGGTCCAAAACTAAAGGTGTCGTTTTGTCAAAATAAGCTTCTCTCCTTCTTAGGATTCCTCATTCAGTGAATGACCACTAATAGCCCTAAGCTACTCTAGGCTGAATGCTGAGTTATTTTCCACTCAGCTTTCTCCCTTGCCTCACAGCACATACATTAACAAGTCACTGTGATTCCATATCTAAAATAGCTTTTCTTGTCCTCATTTCTCTGCAATCTGACTAGTACTTAGACTATACCCCTGTCATCTATTGTCCAGATTGCTATGGCACCCATCTAAACAGAATTCATCCAAAGCATTTTGCATACTGCCATAAGACTTCTTTTAAAAACATGATTAAAAAAATAAATAAATAAATCTTATCATGCAGAACCTTGCACTTGAAATCTGTCAATAGTTTCCCTGAGCTTTGATGATGAAAGACTTTAAAGGTCATGCATCATCTAGCCTCTCTCACCTGTCCAGCCTTACAACTCAGCATCACCTATCCCCAAATCCTACCAACTCTTCACTCCTGCCATCCTGAATTTCTCCCAGTTTCTCTCACCTTCAGGTCTTTACACTCTTCTCACTGCAGGTGCACTATTATTTCTAACCTTTCTTCACTAAATTAACTTCTTACTCAATCTTCAAGTCTCAGTTAATGATCAAATTATTTTAAAAAAGCAAATCCATTGTTATAGTTCCTGACTTCCACTAGGCACACTAAATGCCACATTATAATTAGCTGCACAGAAAAATGTTTTGAAGAACAATGATATATTTTAAACTCAATAGAATGAATGAGCTCCACTGTCCACATTCCACATGAATTATATATGTATGTGTATGTGTGTATATAAATATCTTTTCAAAGTCAGAGTTACCTGGAAAGTTAGAGTTTGTAGAAGAAAGTACCAGGTGTGTAAAAAAGCACATATTGATTTGAAAAAGGAGATATGTGATGACATGTTTCAACACATACCACCACTTTGTGAAAATAGGCATAGGCCTATTTTTTAGTCTCCACCATAGTAAGAACTACAGAAAACAGCTATCTCTTCAACAGATAAATATTTTAGGGAGCTGTCCCTAGTAACTAAGTTTCCATCTAACACCTGGTAGCTTC
Source organism: Platanista minor (assembly GCA_004363435.1). NCBI lineage: Eukaryota > Metazoa > Chordata > Mammalia > Artiodactyla > Platanistidae > Platanista > Platanista minor. The sequence goes on from RJWK010068598.1 coordinate 8,976, forward strand.
TTAATTATCATTTATTCCAAACCATGAATAATTTAAATTATTTTTCTCTACCCCTGGAATATCTTAATTGTATAAATATGCTCTATTTGACAATTTCATTCCTACCAGTGATAATAAATACGTAGACTATTACCAAGTTTATTTTTCTTAAAAGTAAGCATTAAAAGGGAGATTTCAATATTCTAACACTGATATTAAGAAACTCATCTTCTTTTCTTTAGCTTTTTGGGCCCCAAAAATCTTAGAACAAATGTAGTATTTGTAGTCTCTAACCTTCCTGCACGTGATCTTGCGGGTTTTTATGGTCACGCACTTTGCTCTCCAGGAGAGTGAAGAAAGCACAGCTCATCCAACCACATTCCACACGTCCCATTTCCAGATTCCTGACTCCCATTGTCTTGATAAATTAGGCTATTGGCAGTTGTGGATTGCACTTTTGTTCTCAGTTCCTCCCTCCTTACACCCAGCTGTCTCCTGTCCCTTCCTGGGGGTCAGGGTGGGGGAGATTCATGCCCCTTTGTTAAGTGACTTTGCACTGCCTCTCACTGTATATAGGTAGAGTGCACTTTCCCCCCCAACTAATACTGGGTTTGGCCTTGTGCAGAAAAAAGAGTGTGCTAATTCTAAGCCCGGGCATTAAGAGGCATTGCATGTTCCATGTCCCCATATTTTACTTCTATCATCCTTATGGGAAGAACAGCTCTCAAGGTGGATGAGAGACACTTGGGAAAAATGTGCAACTTGAAACCAGGCCCCGACTAGATCAGCTAATCCACAGACATATGATTGGGAATGAAAGTTTTGTTATTTCAAGCCACTAAGTTTTGAGATTGTTTGTTATGCAGCATTACTGTGGAAAATATTAACTAACTGAGTAGGCTACTGAAATTATTAAAGCTCATTTGTCTCTTTACTAATAATAAATCTTGGCAAAAGTTCATTTTTTTTTTCTTTCTTGGGTTCTCTGTACAATTAAGCCCATATTAGATTTCCAGAGTCAAAACTCCCTCTTCCAAAAGTTGGAGGCACCTGCTTCCCAAAATAAGAGAAGAATAGAGGCTGCCAGTAGGACAAAGGCCTCCTACAAGCTTGCCAAACAGAAACCCCAGAAACATCCTTCAGTGGCTACTTACTGACCTTCCATAAAATCCATGTTCTTTGATAGGCATAGAATCTACGAAGAAGTAGGACACAAGCAATTTCTGAGTTAGAGTACCGTAAATCCTATGAAAAGGAAAATACAATGTGCTATGGCCAACAGCATGTCATATTTTTATTCCTTTTAAATTCAACTATTATAATTTATGCACATATTCATAATAAATTATATCACACAGAGCTCCCATCTCCTTTTTACTAATACCATATATTTTTGTGGTACTTTTCAGTTCATAAAGCATTATCATTCCCATTGCTGTATATGAAACCTTGCAGTTTTCCTAAAGGTAGGATAAACAGATATTAATCTATTAACATTTTACTGATAAAGAAAACAAAAGTCAAAATTCTTTTTAAGTGGTAACAGTAGGTAACATTTATTGAGTTCTTAGAGTTTTCCAGCTCTTTGCTGAGCACCTTACAGAAATTATTCCATTTAATCATTACAACCCAAAGTAGAAAAGTACTATTATTATTCCCAATTTTCAGATAAGGAAACTGAGTCAAGTAACTTGCATAGATCACATTACCAGTAAGTGTTGTAGGCAAGTTTTGTGTCATTCATATATTCACATACATTTATGCAACAAATATTTAATAAATCCTTATAATATGACAAGTACTGAAATCCATAGCCCAGACTTTTACAACTAAACTGTGCTACCAGCAAAGGAAGCTGAGACTTTTGTGTAACCTCCAAAGTGGTTCTCAAAACCAGTACACAAAAAAGTTATCACCTCAAATGTGTATTGAAAAGACAATGATTCATTGGATCTTGAAGAAATCTGGGGATTTGTGTATTTAGTAGCCTCTAAATTATTCGGATGGATGCAGTCGACTGAGACCACAGTGGCTCCCAAATGTATATTCCCTAAAAGCGCTGGGAAGTAAAAAAAAAAATAAAGACAATGTAGTTAATTTTTCATAAAGCCATTTGTTTAATTTTACAAAAGAAAATATGAGTGATCTTATATTAGTCACAATATAGAAATAGAGAGGTTGGTCAAAGAAATCCCTAAAACTGGGAATTTTTGATTTGAGGTTTCTTTCTGCTGTAGAATTCACCTACAAGTACTGATTGTGTGTGTGTAGGGGGTGTGTCTCTTGGAATACAATTTACTTCAAATATAAAAACGTATATGAATAGACTTCTGTATATATTACTCACATAAGCTTATGTATTAATAGGCTATCTGT
>RJWK010068599.1:0-11330 GCA_004363435.1 Platanista minor
ATCAGTAGGGATTCAATGGGGAGGAGGATTGAATAGATAAAGCACAGAGGATATTTTACAGTGGTGAAACCATTTTGTATAATACTGTAATGATAGATATATGATACCATGCATATACCCATAGAACCTTAATATATGCAAAATTTTAAAATAATTTAGGAGATTGGAGGATCCCAAGATGGAATAAAGGGTGGAACAAAATAATCTAACTATATTATAAATCTATGAAACATGAGACTTCCCTGGTGGCGCAGTGGTTAAGAACCCGCCTGCCAATTCAGGGGACATGGGTTTGAGCCCTGGTCCAGGAAGATCCCACAAGCTGCGGAGCAGCTATGTCCATGCGCCACAACTACTAAGCCTGAGCTCTAGAGCTCATGAGCCACAACTACTGAGCCCATGCGCCACAACTACCGAAGCCCGTGCGCCTAGAGCCCATGCTCCACAGCAAGAGAAGCCACTGCAATAAGAAGCTAGCACACCACAACAAAGAGTAGCCCCTGCTCGCCACAACTAGAGAAAGCCTGCACACAGCAACAAAGACCCAATGCAGCCAAAAATAAATAAATAAATTTATTTAAAATAAATAAATCAGGGCTTCCCTGGTGGCGCAGTGGTTGAGAGTCCACCTGCCGATGCAGGGGACACTGGTTCGTGCCCCAGTCCGGGAAGATCCCACATGCCACGGAGCGGCTGGGCCCGTGAGCCATGGCCGCTGAGCCTGCGCGTCCGGAGCCTGTGCTCCTCAACGGGAGAGGCCACAACAGTGAGAGGCCAGCGTACCGCAAAAAAAAAATAATAAAAAAAAAATAAATAAAATAAACAAATAAATAAATAATTCAATCAATCTATGAAACAGCCTCATTAACGGGGGTGGGAGAAAAGGTACTGACCCAAGTAACTTTGGAAATGAGTGGAGTCTGTAAAATTAAATGCTAAAGGAACTGTACATCAGCACTGTACTCTAGTTGAAAAAGTTGTGTACCCATGGGGTATAAGTTAACAAATCTGAATTCAACATATATATATACTGGAACTGAATAATTAAGTAAATGGATGGCAGATTGTGGGAGCCAGGTTTCTCACTTTTGGTGTGGGAGTTTACAGATAATCAAGGGGAAGAGGCTAGAAAGCTCCATATGGTAATGAATTACAGTTGGAGATATCAGTATGAACTCATGTGTAGCTTAATATAGATACAGATGTTACATACAGAAATATTTATAGTTATGTGTGTATATATATGGGTTAGTATACACACATACATTTCCTTACATTGTCAGCTGGGAGGGCCTAGAAGGAAGAATACCCCAATAGCAATGAGTCACCTACTGCCCAGATCTTGGTTTCTAATACCATTCTCCCATAAAAGGAACCAGGGCTCCTTGGAGAAATGGCTGATTCAAGGACTGGGGCAAGGAATATACAGGAGCATCTGTAATGCCAGAACATCTTTTAGTGCCAGAAAGTAAAAGTTCTAAAAAAAAAAAAAAAAGAAAGATGGAGCTATGTCAAAGGGACATGGTAGCCAACTGAAAGAGCTGACCAAAGCGACCGTTTAAACAATACAATAAATAGGGCTTCCCTGGTGGCGCAGTGGTTGAGAGTCCGCCTGCCGATGCAGGGGACGCGGGTTCGTTCCCCGGTCCGGGAAGATCCCACATGCCGTGGAGCGGCTGGGCCCGTGAGCCATGGCCACTGAGCCTGTGCGTCCGGAGCCTGTGCTCCGCAATGGGAGAGGCCACAACAGTGAGAGGCCTGCGTACCGCAAAAAAACAAACAAAACAAAACAATACAATAAAGTGCTATTGGGTTATACCCAAAGTATACATTAATTATCCATAAAGCCATACTGATATACATAAATAATTGAATAAGTAAATGGGAGGGAATATAAAAATCTCCAGTGTAGGAGAATTCCAAATAATTTATGTAGATACTCTGCCTTCAAGGAGGCTGGGCATAGCTCCTCACTGGTTAAGTGTGGCTTGTGCTTATTGACTTCCTTTCAAAGAGACTAGTCTGGAAGAGGGGGAGAGGGGAAGACTGAAAAGAGTAACTTTGCAGTGGAGAAATCTGACAAACACTACCTCAGCCAGATGATCAAGGTTAACCTCAACAGTGATGTCATGTTGATAGTATGTACCCTTGATATGAGGTAATGAGAATGGCACTTTACTTCTGTGGCTTCCTTCCCAAAACATATAACCCCAATCTAATCATGAGAAAAACATAAGACAAATTCCAGTTGAGGGGTATTCTGCAAAATACTTGACCAGTACTCCTCAAAACTGTCAAGGTCGTAAAAAATAAGGGGAGTCCAAGAAACTGTCATAGCCAAGAGGAGCCTAAGGAGATATGATGACTAAATGTAATGCATCTTGGAAGGGATCCTGGGACAGCTAAAGGACATCAGGTAAAAATTAAGGAAATATGAGTAAAATATGGATTTAGCTAATAATAACATTAATATTGGTTCATTAATTATGACAAATGTTCCATATTAATGTAAGATGTTAATAATAGAGAAAATTGGGTATAGGGTATACAGGAACTCTCTGTACTGTATTTGTAATTTTTCTGTAAATCTGTAACTTTTTTTGTTTTTTTAAATCTGTGTTTTAAGTAAAAAGTTTATTAAAAATAATAAATAATATATCATACACACAAAATAGAAGTTGCTCTTAATTTTTTAAAGTGGAATTGGAACACCAGGAAGTTTCAGCAGAGCTTGGAGTTGGCACTGGTGGTTTTGGCAATGTTAAGAGAAGGTGAAGTCCTCAGCAATGGTTTAGAAAGAAAAGGCCTCAAGTAGGACCTTAATAGCCTTGGGGCAGGCACATGTGGGCAGGTACCAGAGGTCCATCGGCCCTTTGAGCCTCAATAGAAACAGTGGGGTTTCTGCAGAGAGCAAGAGCTAGGGCAAGTTGGAAAAAAATGGTGAAGACAGGAGCTCTGCAGGTGAACTTGGGGCTTCACAGAACAATCTGAGAGAAAATAAGGAAGTTTGGCTTTCTTGCAGAATGAATGGAAGCAGAGCCAAAGAACCACTGTTTCATAGCTGTTGTTGCAGCCCGTTATTTACTGTGAAGGATGCTGTTGCCTGAAAAACAGGGGGTCTACAAAATAAGGGTACTTATTGCTATCTATAAATCTCTTTAAAATCTGTTCAATATAAAATGCAAAATATAAAAATCTATACAATACACACACACACACAGTAAATGCAACTTAATGACCTGAGTTAGAGTGTATTTTTTTATATAAAGCTTAAAAACTAACATAATACACAGATACCAGAAATCCCTTTTATTATACTTAATCTATTAGAAATATAAACCTCAACCAACTGGTTTTTCAACTTCCTTTTGTCTCTAATGATGGGACGGGTGGTTTGAACATATGCCTAAATTTCTAGTATTGGATTTAACTGGACAAACCTGATTCTTGCCAGGATTATAAACTCTTTGAATTCTGGTTATGGGAGCTACCTCTTTCTGAATTGCACTCCACCTAACTTCCCATTCACTGTTCGCTTTCTGAGGTTCAACTAGCTATTTCATCTTTAATCAACTTCTCTTAACAGTGTGTACTGTGACTGGCTCTTCCCTGTTAAAAGTGAGATTTGTGTTTTTCAGTAGGATTAATTCTTCCCTTTTCTGTAGTTGGTGAATAATCTAACTGGATCTATCAAGACACCCCCTACCCCAGAACAAGTCTTGCTCAATGAAGATTATGGACAGAATGACTAATTAATAGGCTCTTACCACCATGGAGTCTTCATTCATTCAATAAGTATTTATTGAGAATCAGTTAGGTGCCAGCCAGTCTGCTAGCAATGAGTAGATACTATCCCATTACTCTTGGTGTTTGGCTATTGAGAAAGAGAGGATAATACTACAGAATGATTAAATATTATGCATGTTAAGTTAGGGGAATATTGTGCTGTCATTCCTAAGACTATGATTTTTAATCTTTTTTTTTTTTGAGGGAGTCATAGACCCCTTGAATCTTGTCAATCTTGCCCCAGAAAACAAATATATCCCCAAAACTTACCAATAATTTCAAGTTGTTCATGGATCCTTTGAAGCCCTTTCATGAATTCTGGGTTTAGAATTCCTACCCTAAATGATAAATGCCAAAATCAGATGAAACCAGAAGAAGCAGACATTCTAAGATATATGGAGGGGAAGGTAGACTAAGTGCTTAGGAGTGGCAGCAGCAAGAATGAAAAGTGAGTTTCTATAGCTTTATCTTACATGTGTTATCATCAGCTAACATAAGTAATAATTAATGTTTCCAGGAATAATCCACTACTGAGGACCCAATGCCCCACAAAGTGAACCTTGGCCTCCCACAGAAGAACACTTTAAGGAGCTACCAACTCATTTACCTTTGCTCTAGTGCAGCACCCATATTATGGGTGGTAAGAGGTACTATAAAACTAAGTAGGGTAAAGGGGATGGAAACTGGGGTTTTGTGTGTTTGTGCTATTTTATATAGTTATACAGAATGTCAAGGAATTTGTCTCTGATAAGGTGATATTTGAGCAGGAATTTATAGAAGTGGGGGATTAAACCGTGAATATCCAGGACAGCCTTTCAGCCAAATGGAGCAGCAAATGGAAGGAGGCCAGTGAGCAGAGCGGAGTGAGTAATGAGAGAGGGAGCGTGGTCTGAGTGAGGTCAGGAGGGAGTTGAGGTGTGTGTGTCAGGTCTCCCAGGGTTGGATTGAAGGAGTCAGAGGTAAGGGACAAGCAGAATCTGAGGGTACCAGACTCAGGGTCATAAAATGCTGTTAGTAATGGGAAAACTGCTCAGTGGGGGATGTTTTGGGATGATTAGCTGGATAATATAGAGAGGCTTACCTAGCCGGACCTTACCCAAGTAAGGGTTAACTAATGGACACTGTTCTGTGTGTGTGAGGGGGTGGGGATAGGGTGGAGTCAGAAACAGAAAGAACAATGGAGAAAATACTTAGGAAAGTGAATAGAAAACAGAAGACTAGGATATCTTACGTGGGAAGAGCTTAGAAATCAAGGAAAGGAAGAAGGGTTAGGAAAGAGGGGGAGGGAGTAAGGAACTAATATTTGTCACCTGGCCACAATTTGCCAGGATCTTTACCTTCATATTTTAATTTTGTTTTAAAGCAGTACTACAAGATGAGTGTTATTGCCCCCATCTTGCAGATAAGAAAATTTCAAGCCCAGAAAGGTTGAGTAACTTGATAAAGGTGATATGCTGCTAGTAAATAGTAGGAGAGGATAACTTTATTATTTTGTCTTCAGTTCTTATTATTTTCTTATGTTGCTGTGTTGATTCATTCCTAATATTATATTTGGAGAAACAAAATGATGTTACAGGTAGGAAGACGACAGAAGGATGGCAAAGTGGCCGGCACGGTTAGAATTTTGTCCTGGGCAATCAATCCTCAGTGTCGGACTGCACACCTGTCCTTATAAAAAAGGCCACAAGGTGTCAGCGTCTTACTCGTTGGTTTGGGGGCCTCTCCGGCTCCTGTGGCCAACTGTTTCAGTATAAAAATATTGAATAAAAAGTAATATATCACTTATAGATGATATTTAGAAACTGACCTATCTTAACCAGAAATACTTGTCGAGAAATAGTGTAAAAGTCCCTAAGTTCCCAGAAATACATCTATTGATAGGCATTGGGATCTCGACATTTGCCTCCAAGTGAGCAGGATAAAAGAAACCATTTCCAATGATGTGTGGGGTTATGCAACATGATAGAATGTAGTGGTCAAGTTTCCACTGGGACATCAGAGAGATCTGTGTTAAAATGCTATCTCCCACCGTTAGCTACATGGTATTGTGCAATTTCTTCGTTGGTAAATTCCGTACCTCTTAAGTTCATTGTGAATATTAAATAGCACGTAAAGAGCTCTTGGTAAAGTGCCTGACACTCACCACTCAATAAATAGTAGCCATTATATAATATCTATCTATTTATCTATCTATCTACCTACCTATTGCAGAACTAGCATTACCCTAATACAATCATAGCTAATGACTATAATACATTTATCTATGATTACACATAATTTTTAAAAATATTTTTTCTTCTAGTTTTATTGGGATATAATTGACATATAGCACTGTATAAGTTTAAGGTGTACAGCATAATGATTTGACTTCCAGACATCGTGAAATGATTGCCACAATAAATTTAGTGAGCATCCATCATCCCATAGGAATACAAAATAAAAGAAAAAAAAGTTTTTTTCCCTTATGATGAGAATGTTACCAAGCCAAACTCGGGTCTGCTCACCCATGTGCAGTAAAGCCAATCTCCAATCTACTGACACCGGGTTGTGGTGAAGGAAAGTGCAGCTTTATTGTAAAGGTGCCAATACAAGGAGAACAGGTGGCTTGAGCTCAAAAAACCCCAAACTCCCTGAAGGGTTTCAGCAAAGCATTTTTTTTTTTTTACATCTTTGTTGGAGTATAATTGCTTTACAATGGTGTTAGTTTCTGCTTTATAACAAAGTGAATCAATTATACATATACATATGTTCCCATATCTCCTCCCTCTTGCATCTCCCTCCCTCCCACCCTGCCTATCCCACCCATCCAGGTGGTCACAAAGCACCAAGCTGATCTCCCTGTGCTATAAGCAAAGCATTTTTAAGGGCAAGGTGAGGGAAGGGTGTCCTAGAGTATGTGATCAGCTCCTGCACAATTCTGATTGGGTGATGGTGAGGTAACAGGGTGGTGACACAGGGGTTAACATGATCAGTCCTTAGGCCTGAGAGCTATGTGCTCATGGTCATCAAGTAGTTAACACCTTCCATTTGGTGAGGGGTTTTCACACCTGTGAAACAACTCAGGAAACATGCATCAGATACTGTTATCTAGGTACTTCCCAGAGGAGCTAAAGCAGAGGATATGGGGGAGGGCTGTGCCCCCAGCAAGGCTCCATAGGGTCCTGCTTGGTTACAACAACTCTTAAGATTTACTCTCTTAACAACTTTCATACATAATATACAGCAGTGTTCGTTATAGTAATCGTGTTGTACATTACATATCTAGTAATTATCTTATAACTGGAAGCTTGTACCTTTTGACCACCTTCACCCAGTTCCCCCTCCTCACATCCCCACCTCTGGTAACCACAAATCTGATCTCTTTTTCTAAGAGTTTGTTTGTTTGCTTTTGAAGTATAATTGACCTACACCACTATGTTAGTTCCTGGCACACATGTAGTGATTTGCTATTTCTATACATTACAAAATGATCACCACAATAAGTGTAGTTACAATCTCTCACCATACAAAGATATCACATAATTATTGATCATATTCCCCACACTGTACATTTCATCCCTGTGACTCATTCTTTTTGTAACTGGAAGTTTGTACCTCTTAATCTCCTTCACCTCTTTCACACATCTCCCTACCTCCCTCCCCTCTGGCAACCACCTGTTTCTTCTCTGTATCTATGAGTCTGTTTCTGTTTTGTTATGTTTGTTCATTTGTTTTGGTTTTTAGATTCCACATACAAATAAAATCATACAGTATTTGTCTTTGTCTGACTTATTTCACTTAGCATAATACCCTCTAGATCCATCCAAGTTGTCCCATATGGTAAGATTTCTCTTTTTAATGGCTGAGTAGTATCCCATTGTATATATATTCCACATCTTCTTTATTCATTCATCCATCATCAGACACTCAGTTTGCTTTCATACTTGGCTGTTGTAAATAGTGCAGCAATGAACATACGAGTACATGTATCTTTTCAAATTAGTGTTTTCATATTCTTTGGATAAATACCCAGAAATGGGATTGCTGGATTGTATCATAGTTCTATTTTCAATTTTTTGAGGAACCTCCATACTGTTTTACATAGTGGGTACACCAGTTTACATTCCCACCAAGAGTGCACAAGGGTTCCCTTTTCTTCACATCCTCACCAACACTTATTTGTTGTCTCTTTGATAACAGATATTGCCATTCTGACAGGTGTGAGGTGATATTTCATTGTGTGTGTTTTCTTTCTTTTTAATTATTTTTGGCTGTGTTGGGACTTACTTGTAGCACTTAGGATCTTTGTTGAGGCATGAGGGATCTTTTCACTGTGGTGCGCAGGCTCTTCTTTGCAGCATGCAGGCTTCTCTCTAGTTGTGGAGCACAGGCTCCTGGGTGCATAGGCTCTGTAGTTTGTGGCATGCAGCAGGCTCTCTAGCTGAGGCTTGCAAGCTCAGTAGTTGTGGCACTTGGGCTTAGTTGCCCTGCAGCATGTGGGATATTCGTTCCCTGCACCAGGGATCAAACCCACGTCCCCTGCATTGTAAGGTGGATTCTTTACCACTGGACCACCAGGGAAGTCCCTCACTGTGGTTTTGATTTGCATTTCCCTGATGATTTGTGATGTTGAGTATCATTTTACCTGTTGGCCATTTGTATGTCTCCTTTGGCAATATGTCTGTTCAGGTCCTCTGCCCATTTATTTTTTTATTTTTATTTTTTTTGCGGTACACGGGCCTCTCACTGTTGTGGCCTCTCCCGTTGCGGAGCACAGGCTCCGGACGCGCAGGCTCAGTGGCCACGGCTCACGGGCCCAGCCGCTCCGCGGCATGTGGGATCTTCCCGGACCGGGGCACGAACCCGCGTCCCCTGCATCGGCAGGCGGACTCTCAACCATGGCGCCACCAGGGAAGCCCGCTCTGCCCATTTTTAAAATCAGGTTGTTTGTTTTTTTTGATGTTGAGTTATATGAGTTATTTGTATATTTTGGATATTAACCACTTATCAGATGTATCATTTGCAAATATCTTCTTCTATTCAGTAGTCTGCCTTTGGTTTTACTAATAGTTTCCTTTGCTGTGAAAAGATTTTAATGTAGTCCTATTTATTAATTTTTTTCTCTTATTTCCCTTCCATGAGGAGACATATCTAAAAAAATATTTCTAAGATCGATATCAAAGATCATACTGCCTGTTTTCTTCTAGGAGTTTTATGGCTTCAGCTCTTACATTTTCGGTTGCTAATCCATTTTGAGTTTATTTTCGTATATGGTGTGAGAAAGTAGCACAATTTGATTCTTTTGCAGATAGCTGTTTTCCGAATACCATTTATTGAAGAGGCTGTCTTTTCCCCATTGTATATTCTTGCCTCCTTTGTTGTAGATCAATTGCCCATATAAGTATGGGTTTACTTCTGGGCTCTCTCTTCTTTTCCATTGATCTAGGTGTTTTTGTGCCAGTACCATACTGTTTTGATTACTGTAGCTTTGTAGTATAGTTTGAAATCAGGACGTGTGATATCTCTAGTTTTGTTCTTCTTTCTCAAGATTGTTTTAGCTATTCATAGTCTTTTTTGTTTCCATACAAATTTTAGAGCTATTTGTTCTAGTTCTGTGCAAAATGTTATTGGTATTTTGATATGGATTGCACTGAATGTGTGGATTGTTTCGGGGAGTACGGCCATTTTAACAATATTAATTCTTCCAATCTGTGAGCACAGTATCTTTCCATTTGTTTGTCATCTTCAATTTATTTTTATTTTATTTATTTATTTTTTTACATCTTTATTGGAGTATAATTGCTTTACAATGGTGTTAGTTTCTGCTTTATAACAAAGTGAATCAATTATACATATACATATGTTCCCATATCTCCTCCCTCTTGCGTCTCCCTCCCTCCCACCCTACCTATCCCACCCATCCAGGTGGTCGGTCACAAAGCACCGAGCTGATCTCCCTGTGCTATGCGGCTGCTTCCCACTAACTATCTGTTTTACGTCTGGTAGTGTATATATGTCCATGCCACTCTCTCACTTTCTCACAGCTTACCCTTCCCCCTCCCCATATCCTCAAGTCCATTCTCTAGTAGGTCTGTGTCTTTATTCCCGTCTTGCCCCTAGGTTCTTCACGACATTTCTTTTTTTTCTTAGATTCCATATATATGTGTTAGCATACGGTATTTGTCTTTCTCTTTCTGACTTACTTCATTCTGTATGACACACTCTAGGTCCATCCACCTAACTACAAATAACTCCCTTTCGTTTCTTTTTATGGCTGAGTAATATTCCATTGTATATATGTGCCACATCTTCTTTACCCATTCATCTGATGATGGACACTTAGGTTGTTTCCATCTCCTGGCTATTGTAAATAGAGTTGCAAATATTTGTACATGACTCTTTTTGAATTATGGTTTTCTCAGGGTATATGCCCAGTAGTGGGATTGCTGGGTCATATGGTAGTTCTATTTGTAGTTTTTTAAGGAACCTCCATATTGTTCTCCACAGTGGCTGCATCAATTCACATTCCCACCAGCAATGCAAGAGTGTTCCCTTTTCTCCACACCCTCTCCAGCATTTACTGTTTCTAGATTTTTTGATGATGGCCATTGTGACCAGTGTGAGATGATATCTCATTGTAGTTTCGATTTGCATTTCTCTAATGATTAATGATGTTGAGCATTCTTTCATTTGTTTGTTGGCAGTCTGTATATCTTCTCTGGAGAAATGTCTATTTAGGTATTCTGCCCGTTTTTGGATTGGGTTGTTTGTTTTTTTGTTATTGAGCTGCATGAGCTGCTTGTAAATTTTGGAGATTAATCCTTTGTCCGTTGCTTCATTTGCAAATATTTTCTCCCATTCTGAGGGTTGTCTTTTGGTCTTGTTTATGGTTTCCTTTGCTGTGCAAAAGATTTTAAGTTTCATTAGGTCCCATTTGTTTATTTTTGTTTTTATTTCCATTTCTCTAGGAGATGCGTCAAAAAGAATCTTGCTGTGATTTATGTCATAGAGTGTTCTGCCTATGTTTTCCTCTAAGAGTTTGATAGTTTCTGGCCTTATATTTAGGTCTTTAATCCATTTTGAGCTTATTTTTGTGTATGGTGTTAGGGAGTGTTCTAGTCTCATACTTTTACATGTAGCTGTCCAGTTTTCCCAGCACCACTTATTGAAGAGGCTGTCCTTTATCCACTGTACATTCCTGCCTCCTTTATCAAAGATAAGGTGACCATATGTGTGTGGGTTTATCTCTGCGCTTTCTATCCTGTTCCATTGATCTATATTTCTGTTTTTGTGCCAGTACCATACTGTCTTGATTACTGTGGCTTTGTAGTACAGTCTGCAGTCAGGGAGCCTGATTCCTCCAGCTCCATTTTTCGTTCTCAAGATTGCTTTGGCTATTCAGGGTCTTTTGTGTTTCCATACAAATTGTGAAGTTTTTTGTTCTAGTCCTCTGAAAAATGCCAGTGGTAGTTTGGTAGGGATTGCATTGAATCTGTAGATTGCTTTGGGTAGTAGAGCCATTTTCACAATGTTGATTCTTCCAATCCAAGAACATGGTATATCTC
>RJWK010068600.1:0-11329 GCA_004363435.1 Platanista minor
TGTTAAAAAAAAAAAAAAAAAAAGAATCCCCAAATATTTAATCCAATAAGTGAATGGAAGTCCACGGTGGGAGCTAAAATCTCTAGCGTTTAAATAGACTTACACCAGACTTTCTTCTTGATCATCATGTTCATACTCGGAGATTTTCTGTATATTTGAAATATAATAAACAGCTTGAATAAACTTTTTGGACAAGAAATTCAGTTGTAGATGAGATCAGGACAACTACTGCAATGTTAACTAGAGGGCTGGAAAGATGAACATAAAGATGACGTTCTACCCGTGGAACGTTACCTTCATCATGTGAGAAGGAAGCTGTGGTCCGATAAAACCGGATGCTGCCTGTTTGTTGCTGACAACCTGCTGGCTGATCACCGGTCGGGGAGAGGACTGGCCAGGGCTATGGGCGGAATGAGTAAGTTCACCTCCAATTTTCACATCGTGGGACCTGGGGACAGAGAGTGACAGTGCTCAAGGTGATATGGGACATCTCCCCAGAGAGATTCATGTACACCCCACCCTCAGGTAACAGGTGACACGATGTGCAGAGCTACACGCAGGGTCCCCATCAAGTCCAGGCCAACGCCGGGTGCTCAGATTGGGAGATAACAGGGTCACTGGGCAAACGGTATTTTGAACTGTGTATTCTGAGGATGCCACTATCTTAAAAGCTACTGTTCTTTACTTTTTAATTTCTTGAAAGCCATTTTTCTTTTCTTTTTTATTTCTATTTTTCTAGTTATAAATACATACCATTGTAGAAAAATCTGTAATATCTTGAAAAGTTAGAAACAAACAAAAACAGTGTGCCTCCCCTCACTGCTTTGAGGCGTCTACTACTCAGATTTAGTGGATTCTCCTCCAGGCTTTAGCCTGTACTGATTTCTTCAGTATCAGTGTGTAAAATTTCAAACTGCTTTTCCTCCATATATGGAGCACTCTCTCATACCATTTTAAAAAGCACTTTTAACAGCTGCATTGTATTTCATCATATGGATATGCTACAATTTATATGGTCTTCTGCTACTGATGGGAATTTCATGATGTTCTTAATTGCCAGCTACTTACAAATGAATACACTGGAGCACACATCAGATTGCTCCAAGGCCCTACATTTCCAGAAATGGAATTAGCGAGTCAGAATATGCAGCAGCAGCAGGGGTGCTGGTGCTGGCCCAGGCCTGGCCCAGGGAGGTGGCTGGCTGCCTGTGCTCAGCGGTTGAGAGGTGACCACACCCATGTACTCAAGAGTCCCCTTCTCCAGGCCTCTGCTCACTGCCTCCCAGGCCCCCTGGCCCACCCGGTTTGCCACCAGCAGCAGAAGCCCACCCTCTGAGACTACCGCCTTCCCTTTCTTCTGCATGTTTTTCTTTATTAACCTGCCGAAGAGCTGGGAGCTAAAGCAAACTCATGATCCACACTGAATACCACCTTCCTTACTCTCCCCACCATCAAGATGCTGTTTAAACAATATTGAATTTAAATATGTTGATGAGAGGAAGAGCGATGACATAACAGAAAAGATGAAAATTTGCTTTCCTGACAATACCTGATATAAAAGAGAACATAAGCTTGTTGACTGAGTACTGATCTAATATCACTGGTAGATACGGTGGAGTCATTCATTTGGTACCAGAGGCCATTGCTAGCCTGCAAAACAGCCAATAAAAGAGATATTAGATACAATTAGGTAAATAGGGAACACCAATCCAGAGACGTAAGAAAAATGTGCTTCCATATTTTAACTGTAAAAGCCCCACCTTTCCTCCCAAAAATGCCAGGACTATCTTATAGTGTATTGTAAAAATAGTTATTAGCAAAATCCACAGAGCTTACTTTTATGTAGCAGAAGTAATGGCCAGCATGGCAATTAAAACCAGAGTGTACCAGTACTGCATACAAAACATAAATGATCGGTTCTCCGTTTGGCTGAGACATATACGGTCGAATATCAAGATACTCAGGATACTTCACATCCTACACAGGAATGGAAAGAGGAAAAAGGAACGTCATTTCTGAAGGTGCAGGTCATCCCATGTGCACAGGCACAGGAGACCCCAGAGCACTGCACCCTATGTTCTGGCAGAAAACCAACACACTGAACCTCACTTCAAAAGACAGAATTAACCTGGAGCACACCTGAACCTAACTGTATTTAATGCAGTCCCACTGTATTCTTTATTTCCTTTAAACAAATAAGGGTCCACATTAAGTGAATTCTCCAAATCCATCAGAGACAGTAACAATCACAACTCTGGATCTGAGAGTCCAGACAGTCTTATTTTTATTTTTAACAATTCAGGAACAGATTTCTTTTGCATGTTACTGGATTTCTGACCACTTTCAATCTTCAGAAAATGGGAAGAAAATGGGAAAATTCAGTATACTACCAGTCAGAAAACAAATGAATAAACACAATAAGCTCTGATGAAAGAATGGCAAGATCTGACTGGGAACCCTCTTTGGATTCAAATGACACAAGCTCACTCCCTGTAGCCACTCATCACCTGCACTGACTATGAAGCCCAAATGAAGATAATAATCATCAATTTATCTTCAGAAAGTCTAGCCAGCTAAAGGATATAGAAAAAAACACATACGCTCATAAACACACATACCAAACTACTAGCTCAATTCTTTGACATTTTTTCTACTACCAAGTGCTGGAAGAACTTAGAAAATCAGATGATAAAACTGTTCAATTTAGTTGCTGACACTTAAGACTTGAAAGGCTCAACATAAATGGTTATTAATAATATTATCTACATACCTTAGCAATTTTTCCACCAGTAAAATTTGCAAAACGTTTCAGAGAAAGTGTAAGAACATTAGAAGATCTGTGTATAGTGAACCTCTTTGAAGCTGGAACCATCTTTTTACACCTTGGAAAAAAACAGAAACAGATGTTTAAGAAGATTAATATGGTTTTTTTTTTTTTATCTTTCCCTTGTTATTCCTCTGAAACATTCTAAATTAAGTTTCCAAAAGACGGCTATGGGATGAGAAATACTACCCTTTTCAACCGACAGTGAAAATATTAAAATTTAAAGTATGGGGGAAACACTTAATTAGCATGAAAGAAAAAGGACAGTTCCGAAATGTCAGGTATGACAGGTCACTGATATTTTTTAAATTAGATTAATATAAGTTTCTCTCAATGGAAAACAAACTGAAAAACTGGCTGGTATAATACTGTGAAAACTAAGCCCAGATACAAAAGGAAGAAAGTAAAGACTAGAAATGTCCATGAAGTTTAAAACAAAGGAGAAATCCCTATGGTCTTGGGAGGAAAGGGAGCCTTCCCCCGCCCCCCAAAATGAACCCAGGCACACCTCATGTTATTACCCTTTGCAGATATTCCATTTTTCACAAATTGAAGGTCTGTGGCAACCCTGCATGGAGCAAGTCTACTGGCACCATTTTTCCAAAAGCATTTGCTTACTTCGTGTCTCTGTGTCACATTTCGGTAATTCTTGCAGTATTTCAAACTTTTTCATTATTATTATATTTGTTATGGTGACCTGTGATCAGTGATTTTTTTTTTTTTTATTTTTTGCGGTACGCGGGCCTCTCACTGTTGTGGCCTCTCCCGTTGCGAAGCACAGGCTCCGGACACGCAGGCTCAGCGGCCATGGCTCACGGGCCCAGCTGCTCCGCGGCATGTGGGATCTTCCCGGACCGGGGCACGAACCCATTTCCCCTGCATCGGCAGGCGGACTCTCAACCACTGCGCCACCAGGGAAGCCTGATCAGTGATCTTTGATGTTACTACTCTAGTTATTTTGGCATTTTTTAACAGTAAGTATTTTTAAGTGAAGGTCTGTACATTGTTTTTTAGACATAATGTTATTGCACACTTAGACTACAGTAGAGCATAGACATAACTTTTCTATGCACTGGGAAATGAAAAAATTCATGTGATTCACTTTATTGTAAGATTTGCTTTATTGTGGTGGTCTGGAACCAAACCTGCGATATCCCTGAGGTCTGCCTATATTCAATAACAACACTTACCTGTATTACCTGACTTAAAATGAAAATCTACTTAAAACATATGAAACAGGGCTTTCTTAAAATAGGCTCTCTTGGGACTTCCCCGGTGGTCCAGTGGTAAAGAATACGCCTTACAATGCAGGGGATGCGGGTTTGATCCCTGGCCAGGGAACTAAGATCCCACATGCCACAGGGCAACTAAGCCTGTGTGCCACAACTACTGAGCTCGCATGCCTCAACTAGAAAGCCCGCGTACCCCAAACTACAGAGTCCATACACTCTGGAACCTGCACGCCACAACTACAGAGCCCACATGCCCTGGAGCCTGTGTGCCACAGCTAGAGAAAACCCACACGCCACAACTAGAGAGAAGCCTGTGAGCCGCAACGAAAGATCCTGCATGCCGTAACTAAGACCCAACACAGCCAAAAATAAATTAAATAAATAAATAATGAATAAATCTGGAAAGAAAGCAAGAAAGACACTGCCCCCTTTAAAAAAAAATAGCCTCTCTTGACTCGATGGGGAAACATTAAAGAATAACTTAAATTCGAGGTTTCTAGCAGATACTGCCCCAAATCCTGGGAGACAGCCAGCAGTGAAGAGAGATCCTGAACTGCTCTGGGAGAAAGTGACTCCCCATCCACCCCAACCCTTTAGCACAGGGGAGTCCATGTAAATGCTGTTCGACACACACGCCACCACAGCCAAGCTTCACACGCGTCAGCACTAGCCCGTGGTGAGTGGATGACCTTACCTCTCCATTCCCACCCACCTCCCCAGGAGCGAGGCCCCATCTCCCATTCTTCAGAGCACTTCTCTGAAGAGTGTAAACACTGAGACACAGCGTGTGCCCTGGCCCTTGGGGAAGAGAGACCCAGGGTCTTCCCAGACGGTAACGGGAATCTAGCCCTGGGGTACGCAGACACACCGAACCCTTTCAAACCAAGCCTCCCCGCCCCCGTGTGGCCTCCAGCATCACCCATCATACTTGCTGCACTTGTACGAGTTTTCTCCATCGAGCTGTTCTGGCTTCACAAACTGCTCCAATGCCTTGTTAACGCTCTGAGCAGCCTGGGAACAGAGCAGCACCAACACCACATTACCACTCATTGTCGCTTGTTAGGAAAAAGAAAAAAGATGACTCGAAAGTATAAAAGCAAATGTGAATTTTTATGTAAAAAGAAAATCTTTCATTATGACGTTCAGTTTTATATTAATACATGTACACACCAAGTTATTTCCCCTCCCATTAAAAAAAACCAGCAGATTAAAGTCAGCAAAAATATGTGAAGAGGTTGCTTGCTGCAGCATTATTTAAAATAGTATAAAACTGGAAACAAATGGAGTATCTACCAGCAAGGAATCAGGCATGTAAATAGGCTGAAGCACAACACACAGAAGGCCCAAGCAAATGCAATGAAGATCGGAAGTGGCCAAACAGACTGAAGGTATAAACCCATTTTTATAAACAGTAAACAAATACTCTGGGAGCAGTTTATATCAAACTGTTAACAAGAGTACATTCTGAGGGATAGGATCTCACATGTCTCTGCAATGTGTTTCTCATTTTTATCATTAGTATGTGTTACACTTGTAATCAGAAAAGCAAAAGCTTAAGACAACAAAAAATAGGAGTTTAGAAAATGCAAGAAGCAAAACAGTATCTAAAGAATAACAACGACCTAAATTTGGCTAATATAGGCATCAGAATCTGGTTTTATTAAGATTGAGCGAAAAGTCAAAGGGTAATAAAATTATTAAACGTTTTAAGTTTTTTACGATGCCTAATACAAAGCTTAAATAATCTCCTCTAAATAAAATCCTAGCATATTAAATTTTTCAATTTGTATTCTTTAACAAGTATAGTCTAAATTATAAGTGAACTATAAATACATGAAGTATGACTGACTTTTTTTAACTTCACCACAACAACTATCAAACTTACCTTTATCTCCAATGTTATATCGAGATATGGTTCAAAAGTATCTGACACGCCTTTGCAATTTAAACATTTGACTGAAATAAAAAGGAAGTGCAAAGGATAAGCCAAGTATAATCAGGACGGCAAAATACCAGCCCCTGAAATGACGGAGCACATAAATACTACCACACACGAAAAGCACAAGGTACTGTTTTCTTCTATCACATTTCTGGGCAAACAATTTTACTACTACACAGCGAGAGGCACTAATGTGATGCACGCTCACTGCTGGCTGGAGTGTAAACTGGCATAACCTCTTGGAAGAGTGACATGGCAGACTCAAAGTTTAAAATAAACACACCCTTTGATAAGGAGATTCTAACAAATTATCCTGTGTATATACACTTTTACACGGACATGAAGGCATGTGTATACAAGGATGTTCAATGAAGCACTAATGGTAACAACAACAACAACAAAAAATAGAAACAATCTAAAAATTCCCTGATAGGGAACTAAAATAAATGGAATACTACTGCAACTGTGAAAGACTCTGTTAGACCTGTACGTGCTGAAATGTAAAAAGGTTTCCAATGTGAAAAGAAGCCAGTCTGCTCATGCACAGGAAACTACTGGAAGGATAACCACAAACTGGGACAGGGGCTGCCTTTGAGGATGGGGGATGGGAGTCTGGACAGACACTTTCCATTATTAACCCTTTCCTACCCTTTGCATTGTTTAAACCACATACTGTATCACACTTATCAACCTTTAAACAGAAATTTACCTCGAGATCTTAGGTATCCTCCAAATATCTGACAAACGAGTGTGGTAGCCTGGGTGTGTCTGTCTAATCTGAAAAAGTCAAACAGTAAAATGAGAGAAGAGTTCTACAAAAATGACAGAGGCTATAACCAGATTTTAAAAGCATGTACATCTATGAAAGAACGAGAATTCAAACAGCAGAGCTGCACAGTATGTGTGACAGCCAGAGACTAGCCTTGCCTCATCAGAACACAGTGAGGGTTTGGGGTGAGGCAGGAAAAGAGGTAGCATGGTATTAAGAAGGGACTTCAAAATTAAGGCAGGAATCTGGCCCTGAAGCAAGTAGTAAGAGGAAGTCACCCTAAAGCAGGACTGTGACACTGAGTGCGAGGACTTGCCAACAAAGGCAGGGAACACAGAGCATTTTCCCCTGTTCTGCAGCCTACTGTCATCCAGACAAGGAAAGCCTGGCCGAGGCAGTGCTGGTGGCAGTGGGAAGGGAATGGGAGGCTTGCTGGGTGTGTTGAGGTAATAGCAAGTGGGTTAGGACTTGTTATCTAATTGTTTCTCCAATCTTCCTCTTAATCCAAATTATTATAGTAAGCACGCCTTTTATAATTTCAACCATTTGAAAATAATGCCAATCACTTGAGGAAGAGGCAGCACAAAGTCAAAAGCTGAGGCCAAAAGACAGCTCTGCACACCCATCGTAAAAGGCTAGACTGAGTTCTGGTGAGCCAGCAAGGTGGGCAGGGGGTGGGAATGGGGGTTGACCGATGCTGTGTTGTACTCACTTGTTGCTGCCATTCAAGCATGCTTTTTGCATAGCATCTACAGTGTACTGAAGGAATTCATGAGCATCTTCTTGGCTTCCAAAGCGGAAGTGCCTAGCTATGCCTATAAAGTTCGAGTAAAGACAAAGCTTTATCATCACATGACATGCCGGGCTGTACTCCCCCCAAAGTTACATCTTATGTCAATACGTTGGTTAGAAAATACCCAATAATTATTTTATGAGGAAACAGCATTAATAAGCTCCCCTGAGAACAGCTAGGACAGGCCCTTTAGACCATTAAAAATCCACATGGGCTAGAGTTTCTGAGAGCCCAGAGACTCTATGTCTTCAGCAATAAAATGATACCTGAATAAATTCAACTTTGGCTGGTACTGTTTCAAAAATTTGTCCCAAATGTTATGTCAGTACACACATCTTAAATCTGGCCCTAGATCTCCCTGAGAGAATCCATGTAAAACATAAACATGTGAACCTATCTAAATTCTATCCCAATAACCTAGAGAACATACTATATTCTCCACTGAGTATCAGCTTGGTCCTATTTCTAATTGACTAAACAGCCGCAAGACAAAATTACATAATAAAGAAAAACAACACAAAAGTATAAACAATATACATAGAATTTTAATGTGTATGAATATATATAAATATATATTAACTTGAATCATATGAAATTGCCAGTATTCTACCAGTTCTGACCTATAAAAATGACAATTTCATTATTCAACCATATATGTTTGGAGTTAGCAGGCGGTGTATGTTCATGGATGTATGTATATACACACAATGACATTCTCTTAAAGACTAAGTTTTAAAATATTAGACATGCCTGCCGTATGTGTGTACGTGTATGTACGTGTGCGTGTGTGTGTGTGTAATATATACACGTAATTAAACAAACAAAATCACCCCTGGTTAAAATTCTGCCAGGATCCTACAATGTTTAAAAAATTTTTGCATTGTCTACTCTGGCCTGTTAATAGTACCAAGGGCCAATATAACACCTCTTTATCTTCAGCAGCTTTTCAGGCAAAACGATTATAAATTGTCACTGTGTAATTATCCACCCCTATAATTACCCAGCTAGATACCAGATTAAGAGTTAGGTTTTTGTTTTATTTGCAAGCATTTTTTATTCCAACTCAGTTAATTAAGATGATGTAAAAGCTTACTGCAAAAAACATACAGAAAGTGCATAAAAATATTTCATGTGACCTATCAGGATCATTACAATTCAAGAGGAAATTTTAAAGTCATTTTAAAATTGTATAGAAAAAGTGAAATTTATCCACAAATTTGCTAAGTTATGAGTATAAAATTTTCTTTAAAAGTATAATTAACTTTATTTTGATAATTCCCATCACTATGTATAGTGTAATACTCATTCATTGAATTAAAACTAATTGAAAACTAAAGAAACCTGCAGGACAATATTAGAGTTAGTATTAGCATAGAATCCAAATAGCTGAGAAAAACACTGTAAAACTTATCAATGATTTTATTAATAAATTGAGTTTAAAAAAATTTTTAATGTGTTTATATATTAAACTGAATACCACCTTCTTTACCATATTGTCATCTTTTACTTTAGGTTTCAAAATGTGTTTATATAGTAAATAGTTTACTAAAAATGTATTATTCATTAAAGACATATACATATACAATAAACTATTTGTTATAATACACAAGGAGCTCATCATTTACCAGTTAGACCATTAACACCAATTAGCTAACAAATACTAATATAAACTACTATAGAGGATACTTACGCCGCATCTCATTAATGACAAACATCGGCTTAATAACATCCCCAGGATTACTGAGTGCCTGGGTAATATGTGCTTGCATTGTACACATCATACAAAATCCTTCTGCATGACCTGAAAGATAACAGATGATAATCCTCCAAATTAGCAAAATATGACTATATACATTAAGGGGTATTATAAATAACGGACACACTCCTGAAATAAGAATAACAGTTACAGGACTTCCCTGGTGGTGCAGTGGTTAAGACTCCACACTCCCAATACAGGGGGCCTGGGTTTGATCCCGGTCAGGGAACTAGATCCCACCTGCATGCCGCAACTAAGAGTTTGCATGCCACAACTAAGGAGCCCGCAGGCTGCAACTAAGGAGTCCTGGATCCTCAACTAAAGAGCCTTCAAGCTGCAACTAAGGAGCTGGCAAGCCGCAATTAAGACCCAGTGCAACCAAATAAATAAATATTTAAAAAAAAAAAAAACAGTTACTATGTGTCATGTATTGAGCTATATACTTTTATTCATTTTCATTTAATTCTCCAACAAACCTAAGTGATAAGTATATACTGGCTCTACTTTACAAGAAAGGAAACTAAGGCTCAGAGAGTTAAAAATTTGCCCAAAGCCAAATAGTTTTTAAGAGGCAGACACATAATTGGACTCAAATCATACCCTTCTAATTTCAAAGCCGGTGCTCTTAACTATTGTCTATATAGAAGAAATAAGAATTTTTTTTCTTATACTACCATTTGTTTCAAACAGTAAAGGAATGTCTCCTGTACAAGGGGTTCAAAATCTCTCTGTAAGTATTCTGACTTTCTTGGCCACATACAGTGGTCTCTGTTGCATTTTTTTTTTTTAACAACTTTTTAAAAAAATGAAAACCACTCTTAGCTCATGACTAAATGGTGCCCCTGGCATCTTGTGGGTAGAGCCCACAAATGCTGCTCAACATCCTACAATAAACACAGGACAGCCCCTCCAATAAAGAATTACCTGGTCCTAAATGTCAATTACACTGAAGTCAAGAAACTGCCTAAAACTAAAGGCTGCTCAGACCTGCCTAACAAAGCTTTAAAAGCCTCAAAAGGTCCAGACTATTTCCTTTTTAAAAAATTTATTTATTTATTTTATTTTTACTTATTTTTGGCTACATTGGGTGTTTGTTGCTGCACACGAGCTTTCACTAGTTGCGGCGAGCAGAGGCTACTCTTCGTTGCAGTGCACAGGCTTCTCATGGCTGTGGCTTCTCTTGTTGCAGAGCACGGGCTCTAGATGTGTGGGTTTCAGTAGTTGTGGCTCACAGGCTCTAGAGCGCAGGCTCAGTAACTGTGGCGCATGGGCTTAGTTGCTCCGCGGCATGTGGGATCTTCCCAGACCAGGGCTTGAACCTGTGTTCTCTGCATTGGCAGGCAGATTGTTAACCACTGTGCCACCTGGGAAGCCCTCCTTTTTTTAAAAAAAAATTTATTTATTTGGCTGCGTTGAGTGTTCGTTACTACACGTGGGCTTTCTCTAGTTGCGGCGAGTGGGGACTGCTCTTTTTTGTAGTGCACGGGCTTCTCATTGCGGTGGCTTCTCTTGTTGCGGAGCACAAGCTCTAGGAACGTGGGCTTCAGTAGTTGCAGCATGTGGGCTCAGTAGTTGTGGCTCGTGGGTTCTAGAGCGCAGGCCCACTAGTTGTGGCGCATAGGCTTAGTTGTTCCGTGGCATGTGGGATCTTCCTGGACCAGGGCTCAAACCCATGTCCCCTGCATTGGCAGATGTATTCTTAACCACTGCACCACCAGGAAAGTCCTAGACTATTTCCCATTAACATAACTGTGTCCCAGAATAAAGCTCAAAAATATTTATAGGAATAAAAAGAAAATCTAGCACCCAACAACATAAAATTCTAATTGAAGAATACAACTGAGTTATATACTCAAAGATGAGGCATGGAAAGATCAGAAATGACCAATAACAAGGAGCAAATAAACAGAAACAGACCTGAAAATAACACAGATATAAGACTCAAAAATAAGGACATTAAAAAAGACATTTAAGGGCTTCCCTGGTGGCGCAGTGGTTGGGAGCCCGCCTGCCGAT
>RJWK010068601.1:0-11329 GCA_004363435.1 Platanista minor
GGGTGGGGGCGCACGCCCCCCCTTGGGGGACAGCTTGGTCCGGCTTTCAGGTACCGGCCTTTTGTCTGCTGCCCCGAGCTCGCCTGTCAGCCCCGCCGTCAGAAGCCTAATCTTTTTTTCTTTGCGGGCTGAAAAGGCCCAGCATCACATCAGGCAACATACTGCTGCCTATTCTCCTTCCCCACGGAACCCAATCACCGGACAGCTCGGCTGCAATTCACTCCCCAGCCCGCCCTTTGTCGAGGTGGGCCGCCTCGGCGCTGCTCGCCCAGCAAGATAAATCATGTTCTCGAAATTAACTCGCATTGAAAGGGGGGCAGGAAGAAAGGCTGATGGCCAGCACGGGCGGGAGCGGCCCAGCCTCGACAAATGTCAGCACGGATAATTTGGGGGCTGTGATTAAGATCTTATCTAGGTGGGAAGTAAATAGAAAAGACTTTCATAAAACTCCGGCCCCGTCCGCGCTTACCAGCTCGAGAAGTTCCTTGATTTCCTTGTCATTTCTTTTTTTTTTTTTCCTTTATTTTTGGGGGGATCGGAAGGAAATACCAAAAAGGTCTTAGGTACAGGCAAAGTAGGATCCAGGGCATCGCTTGAAAGAATTAAACAGACCTTGAGGAAGCCAGCGTTTCTCCTCTGGCGACAAAGGGCACTGGGAACGGAGAGAAGAGCCGCCTTTGTCTCTGAATTCCCGCTTGGAGGAAACGCAGCGCTGAGCATCAGGCCGGCCGCGGTGCCCGGCCTCCTCCGCATTCTGCTTTTCTTTAGTCATGAACACTGTTTTGCTGCAGTAGAAGTTTTCCCCAAATAAAATGAAACCGGAGCCCCGCATGCGGACGGGGCGGGGAGGCAGCGGGCTCGTAAACACTCCGCGCGCTCAGAGCCGCACCGCCTGCTTTTATGGGCCCGGCCCCTCTCGCCCGGGTGTTTATTTTTGCTACTGATGACTTCAGTGCCTGGCGGCTCGAACCCCACGCCCAGGGCCCCGGTGATGACTGTCCACGCTGCGCCCCCCTCCCCGGCGGCCGGGCACCAGTGACTAAGGGAGAAGTCACAGCTTATTGACGAATCTACCTGAGACTGCAATGCTCCTAATTGGAGCCATTCAGGGAGGTGGAGGGCAGGGCAGCTCCCTCTGGGTGGATGGGGCAGCCAGCGGGGGGTCCTGGTGGGAAGGAACCCTGGGGACTATGAGGCCAGCCGTGCAAAGGGCAGTCCCCCACTTCCAGGTAGGCCCTCCGCAGCCCGGACAGCACCAGCCCTGGTCACCCGGCACCCGAGCCCCCCCCCCCCCCCCCCGCCGAGAATTGACTCAGAGCAGCTCTCTGGGGTCTGTCTGGACAGCTGTACCCATTCCCACCTGAGGCCCCCTGGAGAGGGTCTGGGTGTCTGGATTCTGCAGAGGGCCAAGAACATTCCACCCTCACACCCCCACCCCGAGCTCTGCCTCCTGTGGTCTTGCCGTGGCCAGAGGAGGGAGGCCAGGGGGGCCCAGGGAACGGTGGGGAGGAAAAGAGGTGCTGTGATGGGGGCTCAACGCCCCAGAGAGACTCAGCGCCCACACGCAGTAGGTGCTCAGTAAAGGTGTGGGAAGTGGGGACGGAAGGAGGGAGGTGGGTTGGAGCAGAGGCTTTACCAGCAAGGCAGGGGGTGTGTGAGGGGGGAGCAGTGGGGGTGGGCGGGGCAGCTTTGCAGCAGGGCTTCTCAGCCCATGGGCACTTTGTTTGGGAAGATCCCTTGTCCAGGGCATCGTGGCCCTTGAGGGGTATCCCCAGCCCCTACCCACTGGATGCCCCCAAAGTGCCGACACCCCCAGCACCTCCCTGCACTGCAGGTGTCGGGGTCTGGCGAGGGAGGGGTCAGCGCTGCACCCTCAGCAGGTCTCTGAGCTCAGGGACCCGGGGTGTAAAGAGTTAGAGTCTGACTTGAGAATATTTCCTATTTCTCCTTCTTTTATTTTAAACACTCGGGATGCGCGGGGACAAACACTGGAGTAGCTTCCTCCGCTTGCCAATGTTTCGTTTGATTTTGTTTTTAAATACCAAGTAATGTGTGGAGGAATTTGAGCAACAAATTTGCCAGGTTTTTAAAATGTAGATTGGCTTTTAGATGTTCCTTTGAAATGTCAGAGTGTCAGTGTCATGTGAAGACAGCAGGGTTTACCCCTACTCACGTGCACACACACGTTCACACACTCACGCACACACGTACACACGTGCACACACCCCTTACACTCACACACTTGCATGCATACAATCACACAGTCACACTCAGGGAAAACTGGCTGCCCCTGCCGCTGGGCTCTTGGGCCATGAGGACGCCTGCACTGTTGTCCCCATTCAGCATCTGTCCCCTGAGCCCCGCCAACCAGACGTCACTCCCGCCTCCAAACCAGCCACCTGGACGGCCTTGGGGGACAAGAGAAACAGCCCAGAAGTTGGTGGGGGTGGGGAGGGGAGAGAAGGCTCCTGCAGACGCTGAGATGCCGGACGGACTGCTCGGACCCTTGGTTAGAGGAGGAGTCCCTTCTGCACAGCTGGTCCCGGCCTCTCTCTCCTCTGGTCACACCCCTGCCCACCCATCCACCAGCCCGTGCTTGGTGGGTGACGGCACCCCCGGTGCCTCGCATGCAGCCTTTGGAGGCTGAGGACTTCGGCTCCCAACTCCAGCTGAGCCCTTCCTTGCTGTGTGACCCTGAGTCAAGAGCAGCACTTCTCTGTGCTCGCCATTGCCATGGTGGTTGAGAAGGGTGGTGGGACTCGTTTCGTTGAGTCACTGGCAGGCGCTTGCTATGGAATGATGGGGCCAAATGGGTCCGTGCTAATGGGACCCTCATGTGAGGGGTGGGGGCCAGCCCCAGACAACTGTCCCCGCGGGGAGGGTTGGGGGCTGTGAGAATGTGGTGGCCCCGTAAACGCCCGGTCAGGGAAGGAGTGGGGGGAGGCTTGGAAAATGGCAGATAAAGCAAATACCCCCAGCTCCTAAACAAACCCAGCAGGACAGGGCAGATGACAAATGATGGGATTGTGTCAGCTTGAGAGCAGATTGGACTAATGGCATGCCAGACTCTGCACTCTGAGGGATCAATATTCCATCAGGCAGGCCATGTGAGGCGCGCTCCCGAGGACAAAGGGGCGATGGCGGCAGTCCGCACTCGCCACCTGCAGCGCCACCTTCGCTGCAAGTCCATGTTGGGGTGAGGGGGTGCCTGAGGGTCCAGCCCTGCCCGCCTTCCCAGCCGCGGGGGAGCGCGCTGGAGGGGCACCCAGGCCGCTGATGCCCACTCCCATGTTGGGGCTTCCCAAAGCTCCATCTGTCTCTTCTCTGGTCTCCCCGGGGACTGGGCGGTGTGGCCTTTCTACCTTGTGTCCAGTACTGGGAGCCACTGTCCAGGCTGCCTTCCTGGGGGGGGTTTGTGGCAGCCCCTCCCTGCCCAGTGGCTCCCCAGGAGGCTGGTTCAACATCAGGTGCAAACTTCAGGCAGGTGTGTGGCCAGAGCCCCCACCCAGAGGACGCCAGGCCAAGTCCTCCTCGGGAGCCGTACAAGGGATGGTCCCAGGCTCCTAGGTGCCCTTGCCTGCTAGAAGGTCACCCAAGAGAGGCTCACTCACTGTGTCCATTCCCTGGGGTGTTCACTCCACCTGTGTTGAGTACTTACTGTATACAAAACCAAAATCAAAGCCAAGGACAGAAGTGCACGTGAGCAGTGCAGTGGGGGAGGTGCCAGGGGGACCGGGGAGGGATGTCCATCAGTCCATTTCCCTGGTCTTTTCTCCCCCAAGATGGCAGCTTGGCCTGGGTGCCACTGGCCTCACTCCCAGGCAGCAGCCCTGGTCTGGGCTTGGTCACTCCGGGATGTGGGCCCTTGTTTTCCCTGGCCAGGCCCTGTCAGGCCTCTCTTTCTCGCTGCCTGGGATAGAGGCTGCCCCATGAGGCCCCCAGCCCTGGCTCTGATTACAGACACCATGTGGGCCCATCGACCCCAGGGCGTCCCAAGCCGAACCCAGGTATGTTGGGGGTCTCCCCGCCAGGGGACTGACCTGGGGCAGGGCAAGAGGCAGGTCAGAGCAGCTTCCCGCTGGTCTGGTTGTCTGGCACACCTGGGTCCCAGGCTGGCTCTGCCCGTGGATTGCACCCCGGCAGGTGACTCGGCTTAGGGCTTTGACCCTGAGGGCCACCCCTATCAGGAGGGAAAGGTCACCTGGCTTCTATTGGCTTCTATTGGCTCTCACACAACTCAGGACCAGACCCTTCAGAAGAAGCACATGGACGTGGATGTGTGTGTAATGGAGCCCAGCAAAGTGCCATTCACTTGGCCACAGCCCAGGCAACAACCACGGTCTCGACACCACTCGCACCTGGGGTCCACCAGGAATTCTGGGCCCGTACCCGTCCTGAGTGTGGGATGAGCGAGTTTGCAACGCCAGATGGATGAGGAGGCCCATCCCGCAGTCGCTTGCGGGGGTGGGGTGACAGGCTCCCCCAGAACCGCACACTGGCCGGGGTCTCCTATCGGGGGAGCACTGTGCTCTGTGGGGTAGACCGTGCCCCGCCCCCCACCCCCAAGGTTTTCACTCTTAGTTTTTTTAGCCACGGCTTTGCCAGCTCACATCCTCTTGGAATGATTCATTCCTGGGCTTTCCTTCTCCACACCCAGCTCTGTGAGGGCTGCCCTGGGCGGGCCAGGTTTAAGGCCATTTTAAATACAAATGGCAGCAGGGGCCCGGAGGGTCAGCATCCTGTTCCTGCACTCATGGCCGTGGCCTTCTTTAGGAGGAGGAAGTCGCATTAGACCGTGTAGGGCTGGGGCCGATTGGAACCAGGGGTTCAAGAGCCCGGGCAGGGCCGCTGGGAGCCGACTGGGGTCTGCCGTGGAGCCAGCTCCCACCCTGCCCCAGCATCACCGGCCCCCAGGCAGTGAGGGAGAGCTGCCGGTTGGGGGGAGGCGTGGGGCCCAGGTGGGCGTGGGGAGCTCAGAGCCACCTTGCTGCCGGCTGCCACGCAGGCCCGTTCTATATTGTCTTCTGTTTTCCAGCCAGTGATTCACGGAAAGGCCTGGGTCTTTCTCTGGCCTCTGCTTGGCCATCTCCAGCGTGGGGAGCAGGGCCGGGGGACGGCTTGGCCCAGAGGACCAGGGCATGTGCGTGTTTGGGCCTGGGCACTGCTGGCCTCATGCCGGCGGTGGGAGCTGGAACCACAGACTGGGTGGTCCTGTAGGCGTCTGAGCTCCCCTTGCCCTGACTCCTCAATGGGGCCATAAACCCAGCACTCGCTGCTCCTCCCGGAGCTGTAAGCAGGCTCCTGTGCTTTCCTTTGACCTACAGGAGGGCCCGCGTTGTGGCACCTGGGCCTCCGAATCTTCTATGCTCTTGGGGAAGTAGGTTTCCGGCCGCACTTGGAGACGGGGGCCTTCCCGCGTGGCTTTCTGGCCTGTGTCAGGATGGCGTTCATGGATGGGCAGCAAACTGTCCTGAGGACCACAGGGCTGACGTGATCTCAGCCACTGGGCAGGAGGCTTCAAGTGGGGAGGGGCCCCCAAGGGACGTGAGCACCAGGCCCACACGCAGGGGCTCTGCTGGGGGCACACACATACATACGTGTGTGCATGTGAGAGCACATGTGCGTGCACATGTGTGAGTGCACACATGTGAGCGTCTGTGCGTCTGCACGTCTTTGGCGTGCGTGTGCAGGCCTGTGGACAGGCGACCACAGGCTGTGCCTCTTTGGCCGGGTGGCACTGGGGACTCCCATCGCAGAAAGCACTGAAGAGCCCCTGCCCGGCCTGCCCGGGTCTCTGGAGGGAGGCACTGCGTCTGCGCGATCTCAGCTCTCAGGATTGCTTGACTGCGAGGCAGGCGAGGCAGGGCCTCGACCACTGGTGTGGCTGGCCTAGAGGGCTGGAAGTGGCGTGGCCAGGACACCCCTGGGCTGCCCTGGGCCGCCTCCACCCTGCTTTCAGTGCCTCTCTCAGCCGAGGGCCTTTGTGGCCAAACATGCTGGCCTCGTGACTCCACCTGGGCGCCCGTGGTCTGGGGGGCTTGCGTGGCCGGCCCTGCCCGGCTGAGCCCTGCTCGCCCTCTTACCCAGCAGCCGGCCACCCCCCTCACCCCAGCGGGGCTTCCTTTCGAAGTGCAGGTGGAGGAGAGCAAGCTGCCCCGCCTCTTGGTGCGCGTGGAGTGCCGTGGCCAGCCCCGCGTGGCCCGGTGGTGTCTCTTTGTGTGGCCAGGCAAGTGACCCGACTGCAGGCTCAGCCCTCTGGGGTCTGGTTAATTACCTTCCACTGGACCCCGGCTTGGAAAGTCATTTCTCTGAAAGCACATGGTGAGGGGGTTTCTGGGTTCGGCCCCCACCTCCCCGCTGGTCTGGGCAGGGCTGGGGGAAGCGGGACGAGGTGCGGCCTCAGTGGGCCCAAGGCCTCGGCACGGAGGCTATGACTGCGGCAGCACGTTTCCTGGGGGCCCCCCTGCTCCGTGTCCTTTCTGCAGCCCCCAGGGGGGCTGGGCTGGGCAGCGTGCTGGGGCCGGGGTTCTGGGGCAGCGCAGCCGGGCTGGCAGGAACCCGAGGACCGGGACTGAGGAACATGGGGGATGGAGGGGGTGCCAGGTTTTCGTGCCTGCACAATGAGATTCTGATGACTGATCCTTTTCCTTAATGTAAGCCATGGAGTTAAGTGTTTGAAAATTGTTCCAGAAGCTGAGAAAGGCCTGCCCTCTGGTCACGCTGGATTGTCTCTTACTTAGCAGCTGACAGGCCCATCTGCAGGCCGTGGGGGAGGGCGAGGGCTGGGGGAGGGGTGCACCCCGCTCCCTGCAGCCCCCAGAGCTGCAGGAAGGAAGGACCCCTGCCCTGCCTGGTGGTCTCGGCTGCTGTCCGGTCTCTGGGGAGGGGAGCGGGGAGCCCACCTTCCTGGCTGGCAGCTCTGCCTGTTTGCCCTGGAATCTGAGCCCCACCAGACAGCGGGTGCTGGCAGTCTCTCCCCGAGGGCTGGGGGACCTGGGGCGCGGCCCCTCTCGCATGTGGGGCCCCATGCTTGGGGGGTGGTGGTGGCTGAAACCGTCCATTGCCCATCCTTGGCTTGGGTCCACAGGTGCTTCTCTGAGCCTCTGTGGGAAGACGATGATGGGCCAGCCCCTGCCGCCGGGCTCTTATCAGTTCGCAGCTTGAAATCCAAGTAATTAAGGGGATGGATTAAATCTGTAGGATGTCTCCTCACTGGTCCCATATCATGTTGTTCCACAAATATCAAGTGTCTCCCCCTCCCCCCCACCACCACTCACAGTCTGGCGGCCACCCCTCCCTGGGCGCTGGAAGGTTCGGGGATGCGTCTGATGCGCTTGGGGCTGCATTCAGGGAGCTGCTTTCCGTGCCCACCCCAACTGCCAGGAGATGGACAAAACATACAGAAAGCTGAGGAGCGGTGTGAAAGTCCGCAGGCATAAAGGGCACCCACCCTGCCCAGGGTGTGGCCAGAGGATGGGACAGCGGGAGCTGCAGGGCAGCTGGGAGCTTTGTTCCTCACCGAGATCGCCCCGGTGCACGCTTGTCCTTTACTTGTAGTGAGTGACCTCCGAGGGTCATCAGCACCCGGATGGCCAGAGGGAAGCTCAGACCTCTGACTGCCAGTCCCTTCTCCTCAAGCCCTGCAGACCCCAGGGAGGACAGGGTGGGCTGGGGCCTCTGAAGCCTTCAGTGGGAAGAGCTTGGGTAGGTGCTGGGGGCTGTCCGGGAGCGGAGGGCCCCGTGGGAGTGACCCCGGCGGGCAGAGCAGCGGGCCGAGCCCGGGCCAGGAGCAAAGGGAGGCTGCGGCCCCAGAGACCGTTAGGGCTGACTTCCCACTTCTGCAGAGAGAACTCGTTCTGTGTTTAGATTAGAAACAGGATATAATAAACTTGTTAACATGTCAGAATCTCATGTTGGGACAACATAAGTGGGTGTTTTCTCCTCTTTCTTTCTGTTGTGCAGGAAAATGCTGCAATTAGTGCCCGGGCTCTGGAGGCCAGGCTGGGGGAGGGGGTGGAGGCTGCGAGCAGAGGGCAGTGGAGGGCCCGGGGCCTGGCCTCCCTGTGAAGCCCGCCGGCCATAGGGCGGCCTCGGGCCTCCACGTGCTGGATTCAGCTGGCCTGGGTCCCAGGAGCCCACCCTCCCAGCAGGGCCCGGGGGCTACAGTAGCTCCGGCACCAGCATCTGCCCGTGAAAATGACCCTGGGAGCGGTGGGGGGACAGCATTATTTGTTTTTTAAGAAAGACTTTTATTTTAAAAGCCTTATGTCCTGGAGGAAAGCAACATGGAGCTATTTTCAGGAATGGGCTCAGAAAAAGATCAGCTCTTAATTAAAACAAAACACAGTAAGATCAAGCCGTAACGCAGAGGCCCCCAACCGGAACAAAACCGTTTCTGTCGAGACCTGCGGGAATCGTGCGGCCGCCAGCCTTCAGGCCCTGATGCTCGGCCCAAGTGTGTCCCAGGCCCCGGCCGGGACCCGGGAGTGGGGGACAAAGGGTGGCAGTGAAGAATGGCCAGGGCATGCAGAGAAACAGATGTGAGTCTGGACAGGAGGGGAGGACGGGCCTGGTTAGGGACACGGGGCAGGACCGAGGGCAGCCAAGCAGCCTCGGGGGGACGGTGGCCTGGCCTAGACAGCTGCCTGCAGCCTGGCTGGACGCAGCCAGCCCAGGGAAGGCGTCCCTTCAGCCAGGACCCTGTCCCCAAGGCTCTGGAGACCCCTGGAATGCGAGGACTGGGCGGGCGGTGAGGGGAGGAGGGGCTGCAGCCACGTCAATAACCTTGGTGATGTAGTGAGTGAAACATCGTGAAAAATGAAAGCAAATCCCTGTCTAATCTCCCTGAACAAAGGCCTTTCAGTGGGACCAGAGCAGGGCGGACGGTGGGTATCGCCAGATCTTTTATATTAAACGCGCACCCGGCAGAATATGGATTCTATTAGGGGAGCCCTGCTCACCGCGGGCCCCTTCCCTGCACATGCTGAGGAGGTCAGGGGCCCCACGGCGGCCAGGAGGGTGGCAGCACAGTCAGGACTACCCCCTGCCCACCGTGCCCACCCACCTCTCCATCCAATGTGGGAAAAAGTGAAACAGGCCATCTGACTATTTCTAATCGACTCCTGATACCTTGGCCCCGCGACTCTCTTTACAAATCATCCACTTTGTCTGATCCCACAGCCTCACGTCCGTTCCTCCCCCAGGCGGTCAAATGTGGCTGCTGCGGTGAGTGAAGCCCCAAAGGCACTGATCCGGGAAAATCCTGTGTCTGCAGGTTTTTTCGGGAGGGTCAGGTGTCTGGTCGGAGGAGTCGGCTCTCCTACACCTTCAAGAAGCCTCGACTGCCCCTTGGAGGGGCCTGCCCAGCCCAGGACTCCCTGGCAGTGCCGAGCACCTCGTGGAGGAGTGACGGGTTTGGGCGGAGTGAATGTAACTCACGTGCAGGCCGGGGAAAGAAAGGATCATTATATAAGTGAAAAAAATGAACCGTCTCAACCCAACAAATACCACAGTCCTGCCTTCTTCCAGACTCTGACCCCCGCCACCAAAAACAGTCCAGGAAAGGAAATCAAATTTAGGGGTTTCCCTTACTGGCCAGAATTTTTAATTTAATAAGGGGTGGAGAGATGCCGCTGTATTTTATTTTATTTCTACTTTGAACAGGTTGAATCTTCCTGTAGGGGCTCTGGGAAGGCGGCTGCTGGCAATGAGAACCAGCCCCGGCCACGCAAATTCAAACCAGGCTCCCAGCCTCCCAGTGGCCCAGACGCTGAGCCAGGGAGGGCTCTCTGGAAGGAGGGGTGAGGGGAGTCCGAGGCCCAGGAGGGTGCAGGGTGGGCCGGGAGCTCTGGCAGTGAACCGCACGGAGGAGACATCCGTCCCTCTTGGCCACTTGCCTTCTTTGGTGCCACGGCCGAGACGTGGAGGAGGGTCCACTCAGGTTTTGTGTGTCGGCTGTGGCCATAGCCGGACACAGTCAGGGGCTCCCCATCTTTGCTGCCTCCCCCTCTGTGATTCCCAGCCCTGAATCGCTTACCGTGAAGCAGCTCGGAAGCCTATCCCAGGCGCCGGGCACCTCCCCTCCCACATGAGACCAGGGGCTGCGCAATGTCACCTGGCCGTGTCTGGGAGCCTGTCTGCCTACACCTGCAGGGGAGCCTGGGAGAGCTGGCGAGACGGTTGTAGGAGACCGTCGTTGATGGGGGAGCTAAGGGCAGTGTGTCTCAAGGCCCCTGTCAAGTCTGTAAACCCCCAAGCGAGGTAGGAGGCTGAGGTAAAACGCTTTCCCCAGATGCGGGGGGAGAGCGCCTGGAACCCAGGGGGTCTTCCTGGAGGAGGCGCCATGCTGTGACTTGAACTCCCACCCTCCTCTCTTACTGACTTTCCCTTCAGAGAGCAGCGTCCGGCTCCTAGGTGACGTGGACGCAGCTAGAACCGGGGGGCAGCCAGGCCAGGCCCTGCCGTGCGCTCCCTGGAGGCCACGGGTCCAGTCAGTTCAGTTGGGACCTGGGAGAAGGGGGTGGTTAGATGTGGATTAAGTCACTCCGCCCCTCCTCATGTGGGGGAGAGAAAAGAACTCACGTCCTCATCAGGCTGAACGAGGCAGCGTCTGTGAAACGCTCACAGCCAGAGTCCCAACCACGGTCATGGCCGAGGAGCCCCCACCCCATGGGCGGACACGGCTCTGCCTCCTCGGGCTTACGACAGGACTTTGTCTCTGCCATTGGTGCCCAGGCTGGGAGTGGTCTCCCAGCATCAGGTGTGAGACCCCAGCCCCGTGGAGCTGGTGCAGGGGCCCTGGCAGGAAGCCCGGTTTCTTCTGAGCCCTTGCAGCTTCTCTGCGTTGCTGTTGGCCTGGCTGGGCCAGTGGTGACCTTCGCCAGGGGCCATCTTCACGAGTGACCTCTAAAGTGACCACTGTCCGGTAGCAGACAGTGGACCAGGCAGGACAGAGGCAGAGGCCACAGCAGGGCCCTTGGGCCAAGGCCGACCCCCTTGCTGTACCAGCAGCCGCCCGCCGCATTCCAGGCCCCGCCTGGCTGCTATGCCACTGGGCCATCCTGCCTGGACCCCGGGCCGGGAAGGAGGAGTGAGGGCTTGGGTCCCTGCTTGGCTTCCTGGCACCACAGTGACCCTCTAGACCTTGGGAGGACATTAGCAAGATGGTGATATCTAACCCACGCTGGCTGTTGAACCCAGTCCAGGGGTCTGCGGCCCCTCCCCTGGGCAGACCTGCAAGGAAGGAAGGAGCCCTGGAAGGAGGCAGTGCCACGCCCACACGCAGGCCAGCATCCCCACCCCTTCCTCCCCATCCCTGCACCCCGACCCC